>CM049386.1:28636940-28702376 GCA_026937815.1 Etheostoma perlongum | reverse complement strand
GGCCTGACGTGTATTGGCATAAAAAATACCCAAAGGATGAGGCTACGATGGCAATTGACATGGAATGAAAGCGGTGTCTCGGCACCCCAAAGCAGAACGGCAGGCTAGTACAAAAGGTCACATAAGCTACACATGTCCCTGTGACACTAAGGACAATACAAGGGTTAAGAGTCCACATTTAATTCTCCTATTCTTTTGCACTATTGCACTTGTGGTTTTAATTGTTATGAGGTTTTCATGCACAGCTCCTCTTCTGTTTACCATTGATTTAAATAATTTCAATGGTCGGGGGGCAGACACCGTCACTATGGGGTTTTCACTAGGTAACCCCTGGAATGGAGGAGCAGAGAAGTGTGTTAGACTGCGACTCTGCCTCCTGGTCCCCACTCTGGATTGTCAGGGATTAGGTCCACTAATAAACTCGTCAAGATTTCTAGAAATGAGAGCTGCTCCATCCCAAGTGGGATGAATGCCGTTCCCTCCGAATCAGACCAGGTCTTCCCCAGAAAGACTGCCAGTGATCCACAAAGCCCACATCATTATCTGGATACCACCTTGATAGCCAGCGGCGAAATGATGACATGCGGCTATACATGTCATCGCTGGTTAGATTTGGCAGGGGTCCAGAGAAAACTACGGTGTCCGACATTGACTTTGCGTATGTACACACCGATTCAACATTGATCTTGGTGACCTCCGTTTGGCGTAACCGGGAGTCATTAACGCCAACGTGAATAACAATCTTATTGTATTTACGTCCATCCTTAGCCAGCAGTTTCAAATAAGACTCAACGTCGCCCGCTCTAGCCCCCGGGATGCATTTAACTATGGCTGCTGGCTTCGCTAACTTCACGTTTCTCAAAATGGAGCTGCCGATAACCAGAGTTGGTTTCTCAGCGGGTGTGTTGCTGAGTGGGGAAAATCTGTTAGAAACGCTAACAGGCTGGTGGTGGTCCGTGGCCTTTGAAAGCTTACGACTACTTTTGCCACGAACAGTAACCCAGGAACCTTTTTCTGGCTACTCAGGAGCTGCCGGGGGACGGCTAGCAGAGGCTAACTCAGGCTCAGGCCGGCCCGCACCGACTACCGGGGGGGGTGGCTAGCAACAGTAGCTAACGACTGATCTATCATGGTGCACATCTGGACTTCTAACTCACTAAGCCTCGCCTCCATGTCTATAAATAAACTACATTTGTTACACATACCATTGTCGCTAAAGGATGCAGAGGAGTAACTAAACATCGCACACACCGAGCAAGAGAAAGTAGGAGAGGGAGACAACATGGCTAACTGCTAAGCTAAAGTTGCTAGCAGCTAAGCTAAAGTACGGTAGCGTTAGCTACCAAGCGTTAAAAACAGCTGTTATTTAACGAAAGTCGCTTCAAAATGAAAAGATCTGTGAGTGCTTAGGCAGAACTACTATAAGAATAACGGTTTAATGGACAGTTAGCCGCTGTAATAGCAAATCTAACAAACAGAACTGGTATTTAGTGAGCAGCAACACGCTGCCAACTTGCTACCAACACACAAGCACTGGAAACGGAAATGAGTCAGGTACGCTTACCGTAATCACCGTAAGACATATGAAACATAGTCCATATGTTTTCAATGAGCTATTGCTGGGCAAATGAAGCCTTCGGTCTATGTCAGATACAGTATATGTGATGCATCTACCTGTCACTCAAAGCCGTCCACTCCTCAATAAAACAGAACTTTAAGCCTTAAAACTGTTGAAAACCATTTATTTTACCCACTGTGTCGTTGTAATGAACAGGAAATTTGTCTGTAGGGACCAAACCTGTTTTATTGTACTAAGCTGTGAGCATGGTTGCTTCAGCGGTAAATGTGGGAATTTCAGAATGGAATTCAATGGTGACTGAATGACTTTTGCAGCCAGCCATTTGAGGAACTGCCGATCAGGCGATTGCAGAATGGCTGGAAGTACTACACTATTTGGATAGAGTAATTTGATGATTCAGCTGAACTAAGACACTGGATAGATAGACATAAGAAGATACTAATTGTTCTCAATAATGGTCTACCTATGTCAATTGGCTTTAATATTTATACAGAATGTAAAGTCTCCCATGAGACTAACAAAATTTGCCAGAGCTGACTATATTTCAAGTCATCTCGACGGGGTATTGGAGACGGGTATGGCTGCAGCCTGGAGCGTCCCATGTCATCTGTCCCGTCTCATGCGGTCCCGTCTCATACGGAAGTGTGTCCAACGGTAAATTCAGAGGGTCAAAAACACAAAATCGCGATTAATTTTCCAGACGGGTAAATTCGTGACCACATTTGTTGCAATCAATTGAAAAACGTTAATAACTGTTAAAGTAACAATTTTGCCTTGATTGCTGATTTCTGAATGTTATGGTTGTGTTGTTCCATATTAACATAGCTAATGAAACCTGCATCAGCGACGCATTTCTGCCAACTAACGGCAGGATCTCCTGAGGAGAGGGATAACAAGGATCTGATTCTGCACACAACAAAAACAAGAATACAAAAATAAACATGTTAGACTCTTTCCAAGACTCTTTTTCATTTTAGCTATATTCTATATTGTTTTCACACTTTACTGGGACATTGCTGCAAATACAACTGCATGGCGAGAGCATTGGACTGTAGAGCTCTACTGGCGCTTCCTCGGCTGTCGGGTCTCTGAGACCCGGGGCAGAATGCTGTCTGTCTGAGACCCGGGGCAGAATTCTGTCGGGTCTCTGAGACCCGGGGCCGAATGCTGTCGGGTCTCTGGGACCCGGGGCAGAATGCTGTCGGGTCTCTGGGACCCGGGACAGAACGCGGTTGTATTTGTATACTACCGTGGCATCGACCTTCGGGTCTCTGGGACCCGTCCTGCATACGACTGCGTATCTCTGCTACCACGGTCTTGGGCCAGAATGCGATTCTATTGTTCTTCCACTTCCGTGCCAGCGGTTCTATTGTATTTTGTGTTGTATGGCATGAAAGGGGGAAAAAAATTAAAAACAAAAACAAATGCTTGACCTCTGTCGGGAGAGATCCTTCTATAGCTGCAACTTGGATCCAAGTTTTTTTTGTTTGCCTATAATCTGCATTTATTTTAGAGACGGACATATATTTTTACATATTTAAAAAAAACACCAAATATTTTATTCATTAGCATGATAGTTGACGCGAGCTTTTACTTTGAAAAGTAAGAGAGATTGTATTTTAATCCAGATGCGAGCTTTTATTTTGAAAAGTAGAAACTCTGGGATGACAGAAGGATTTATTTAGTTTGCCTATAATCTGCATTTATTTTATAGACGGACATATATTTTAAGTGTTTTTTTCATCAGTATGATAGTCTGCATTTATCTTGTAGACATATTTTTTAAAAGTATTTTATTCATTTGTATGATTGCCGTAACTGTTTAGTCAAAAACATATATATATACTGTATATTAAATGTATTTTATTAATTAGCATGATAGTTGACGCATGCTTATTTTATTCCAGACAATAGTCTGCATTTATCTTGTCAACACAACCATAACATTCAGAAATCAGCAAACTATGTGTATAAAATTGTTACTTTAACAGTTTTTAACGTTTTTCAATTGATTGCAACAAATATCTGGAAAATTATTCGCGATTTCGTATTTTGACCCCCTGAATTTGCCGTTGGACACACCTCCGCATGAGACGAGACCGCATGAGACGGGACATATGACATGGGACGCTCCAGGCTGCAGCCATACACTCTTGGGGTATTGGGTTAAGTTTTCAACCAGCAATAATCACGTCTCAGTAGAACTTCATGAAATTGCCACTGCGAAAGGATGCCCTGAGGTCCTCCAGCATTAAACTGGACCTTGTTTAGCAATCATAACAGACATGGTGCATCATTTCTCCAACCTCAGGGGGTGTACAGTCAGACAGAAGATGCAAGTGATTGGCTTCTTGACCATAAATCACGCCTTTCCATGAGGTCACAGCCTCACATGAAAAATACATTAGACATATGAAACATGGTCCATATGTTTTCAATGAGCTATTGCTGGGCAAATGAAGCCTTCGGTCTATGTCAGACACAGTATATGTGATGCATCAACCTGTCACTCAAAGCCGTCCACTCCTCAATAAAACAGAACTTTAAGCCTTAAAACTGTTGAAAACCATTTATTTTACCCACTGTGTCGTTGTAATGAACAGGAAATTTGTCTGTAGGGACCAAACCTGTTTTCTTGTAGTAAACTGTGAGCATGGTTGCTTCTGCTGTAAATGTGGGAATTTCAGAATGGAAGTCATTAGTGACTGAATGACATTTGCAGCCAGCCTCAAGCAGCCATTCGAGGAACTGCAGGCCAGGCCATTGCAGAATGGCTGAAAGTACTACACCATTTGGATAGTTTAATTCAATGATCAGCTGAACTAGGACAACATTGGATAAATACTTGTAACAAGATAATAATAGTTCTCAATAACAGTCTATCTATTGATTGATCTGATTGGTCTATGCTGACGTACCTACGGTAAGCGTACCTGACTCATTTCCGTTTCCAGTGCTTGTGTGTTGCTGCTCACTAAATACCAGTTCAGTTTGTTAGGTTTGCTATTACAGCGGCTAACTGTCCACTAAACAACTATTCTTATAGTAGTTCTGCCTAAGCACTCACAGATCTTTTCATTTTTAAGCGACTTTCGTTAAAGAACAGTTGTTTTGAACGCTTGGGTAGCGAACGCTACCGTACTTTAGCTTAGCTGCTAGTGACTTTAGCTTAGCATTTAGCCATGTCGTCTCCCTCTCCTACTTTCTCTTGCTCGGTGTGTGAGATGTTTAGTTACTCCTCTGCATCCTTTAGCGACAATGGTATGTGTAACAAGTGTAGTTTATTTATAGACATGGAGGCGAGGCTTAGTGAGTTAGAAGTCTGGATCTACACCATGATAGATCAGTCGTTAGCTACTGTAGCTAACCACCCCCCGGTAGTCGGTGCGGGCCGGCCTGAGCCTGAGTTAGCCTCTGGTAGCCAGGAAAAGGTTCCTGGGTGACTGTTTGTGGCAAAAAAGCCGTAAGCTATCAAAGGCCATGGATCACCACCAGCCTGTTAGCGTTTCTAACAGATTTTCCCCACTCAGCGACACACCCGCTGAGAAACCAACTCTGGTTATCGGCAGCTCCATTTTGAGAAATGTGAAGTTAGCGAAGCCAGCAGCCATAGTTAAATGCATCCCGGGGGATAGAGCGAGCGACATTGAGTCTTATCTGAAACTGCTGGCTAAGGATAAACGTAAATACAGTAAGATTGTTATTCACATTGCCGTTAATGACTCCCGGGTTACGCCAAACGGAGGTCACCAAGATCAATGTTGAATCGGTGTGTACATACGCAAAGTCAATGTCGGACACCGTAGTTTTCTCTGGACCCCTGCCAAATCTAACCAGTGATGACATGTATAGCTGCATGTCATCATTTCGCCGCTGGCTATCAAGGTGGTGTCCAGATAATGATGTGGGCTTTGTAGATCACTGGCAGTCTTTCTGGGGAAGACCTGGTCTGATTCGGAGGGACGGCATTCATCCCACTTGGGATGGAGCAGCTCTCATTTCTAGATATCTTGACATGTTTATTGGTGGACCTAATCCCTGACAATCCAGAGTTGGGACCAGGAGGCAGAGTCGCACTCTGACACACTTCTCTGCTCCTCCATTCCAGGGGTTACCTAGTCAAAACCCCATAGTGACGGTGTCTGCCCTCCGACCATTGAAATTATTTAAATCAAAGGTAAACAGAGCAGTAAGCAGCTATCTTCAATTCTAGTCTAATAATCAGCTCTAAACCTAAACTAAATTATAACTCATTTGAAAGTCTTGTTCTTAGTCTTTCACACCCAAGTTGGAAATCACTGCCCGTTCTATTTGCTATAGTGCACCGAGCACCTGGTCCATACTCTGAATTCTTATCTGAATTTGCAGAGTTTTTGTCAAATTTAGTGCTAAAAACGGACAAAGTTCTTATTGTAGGGGATTTTAATATTCACGTGGACGATGAGAATGATAGCCTTAGTACTGCGTTTATCTCTCTATTAGATTCTATTGGCTTCTCTCAAAGTGTTCATAAACCGACTCACCGTTTTGGCCACACCCTCGATCTTGTTCTGGTCTATGGTGTTGAAATTGAACATTTAATAGTGTTCCCACAGAATCCCTTTCTATCAGACCACTGTTTGATAACTTTTGAGTTTATACTGCTGAACTACACGCCATTAGGCAAAACCTTCTATACAAGATGTCTATCTGATAGTGCTGTAGCTAAATTTAAGGATGTTCCATCAGCTTTTAATTCATTACCAAGTCACAAAGTAACGGAGGACTCCTATGCTAATTTCAGTCCCTCCCAAATCGATCATTTTGTTGATAGTGCAGCAGGCTCGCTGAGAATGACACTTGACTCTGTTGCCCCTCTAAAAAAGAAGATAATTAAACCAGGGCTGCCAACTCTCACGCATTGGCCGTGAGACACACGCATTGGACTGGTTTCACACGCTCACACGCCACACCTCCGATTTCTCACGCTGAAGTGTCAACCCGGTCGGTCAAATTTCTAGCTGTTGAGCCACTTATGATCGAGTAGTTGTGCTTTCAGAGACTGTAAGGGGGTTCTAGAGCGCTCCCTGTCTGTGGAATTTTCGAATTGTCGCAAACTGAGAACATTATTTTCACGATCCATCCCAGGTGCATTTCCCCGGCTTCAGGTATGAGCTCTGAGTATTACAGACCCGTCCGTCGCTTCGTGTCCACTCTCTCTGTAACAACAGAGGTGAGCAGCGCGGCTGGTAGTGTAGCAACTTCAGTTCATTTTAGTGGACTCGCTCTGCTGTGGACAGTGACGCGTTGCATCTGTGTAGTCCTCCGATGAAGAGCAGCGGACAGCCTCCTCTAAACTCTGTCAGAGACCAGAGACCCAAATGGGCCTCTGTGTATGTCAGACGGTCTGAATGAGATACTAACATATCAACGGCGCATTAACATCCACAGCAGACTATATTACAACTCTCCAAATCTCGGACAACAGAGATGGGAGGAGTTATATTTAGAATGTGCACAAAGTTGTAAACATGAGCAGAAATCTGATGAAACACGTCTGAGCTATACTATACAATACTGCAATGTTGGGCCACTATTGTACTCCTCTAACCTTGGTGCATCTCTAAATGTAACTGTAAATAATTCATTCAATGTTTTATAAAATGAACAAATAGTCTTTATTTTCCCAAAAAAGTAAATACAGTAAGTAACATTACTGAGCCTCGGCACAAAGGTTAAAGTATTAGAATTTCTGCAAATCAGTGGTTCTCATTCTTTAGAATTTCAGTGGTCTTAGCTGATCCCTCAACATTAATTTAACTTTGGGTCCCTGGTCCCTACACCAGGGACCCCTGGACCTGTTCACCCCAGACCCAAATCCTCTCAGCTGTTGCTGACATATGCTCCTGTCTCTTCATGTGGCTCATTATGTTTGGCACATTGTCTGGGTCAGTTCTTATATCATAAGAAGGTAATAATGTAAATAATGTAAATTCTGAATGCCCTAATACGACAATGTCTTAATACGACAATACAAAGGCTCTTAACCCTACAGTTTTGCACATATCATGTAAGATTTGATTTCTCCATTTTTTTGCACAAAACTCTCCAGAAAGTGCCATTTAATGGTTTATTTTTCTAAATTTTTTCCTGGGGGGGCATACCCCCAGACCCCCCCTAGGGAGAGCCCCCCTTCCCCCCACCCACATATAACAAATCCTAATTTAAACCCTGAAGGATAGAGCCAAAGAAATTGCTTTGTACGCAGCAAAATATGGGTCGGCCCCACCAAATCTCACTCCAAGGTTTTTGGAAAAGTTGGCAACTCTGATTTAACAAAGACAGTTAGCTCCATGGTATAACACTGAAACTCGCAAATTAAAGCAAATATTGCAGAAACTTGAGAAAATTTGGCGTTCCACCAAACTAGAAAATTATCGTTTAATTTGGCAAGATAGTCTTAAAACGTATAGGAAGGCCCTCCGTTATGCCAGAGCAGCGTACTACTCGTTGTTAATAGAGGAAAATAGGAACAACCCCAGGTTTTTTTTCAGCACTGTAGCCAGGCTATTCCTCTGTAGTAGTGTCTTAAAATATTATAACTTTCATGCTTATTATATATTCATATCTTGCTTGTCGTATATTCCTACATGCTTATTATATTTTATATTCTTATATGCACATTTAACCAACTATGTTTCTTTAAAGCTTCTTCTTTAAAGCTGTTAGCACCGCCAGGCAATAAAGTCTCCACTGTTGTAAATCTTAGAGATACCAAGTGTCTTAGTTTTCGAGGTCAGTCAAAGTACACCTCTGCCCTCGTTCTCAGTGTAGGCATAAACCAAACACTAGATGTCTTTTAGTATCAACAACTTTGAATCTTTGTGTGTGTGTGTGTTTCAATAAAGAGACTATGCCTCTATGAATCTGTTGAAGTTCCCCCGAGAGTGATGCTGGAGATGCTCTCGCGCGGTGCTTCCCTCTTGCAACAGTCTATCAACTGCGTATTTGCCGCCTCATCTAAACCATGTTTATTCAGTAAGGTAAAGTGTTATGAACCTGACAGACCCCATCCCGACTAGGCTACTTAAAGAAGTTTTACCCTTAGTCATCACTTCTCTACTAGATATAACCAATCTGTCTTTATTAACAGGCTATGTACCAGAGCACTTTAAAGTAGCTGTAATTAAACTTCTTCTGAAAAAGCCCAACCTTGATCCAGATGTTTTAGCCAACTATAGACCTATATCAAATGTTCCATTTCTTTCTAAGATTCTTCGTCAAACAGCTGTGTGACTTCCTGCATAGCAACAGATATTTTTGAGGATTTTCAGTCAGGATTTAGAATTAATCATAGCACAGAGACAGCACTTGTGAAAATTACTAATGACCTCCTAATTGCATCATACAAAGGACTTATCTCTGTACTGGTGTTATTAGATATTAGTGCTGCATTTGATACCATTGACCATCATATCTTATTACAGAGATTGGAACATTTAATCGGCATTAAAGGAACTGCTCTAAGCTGGTTTAAGTGTTATTTATCAGATCAATCTCAGTTTGTTCATGTTAACGATGAATCCTCCGTGCACGCCAAAGTTAGTTATGGAGTCCCACAAGGATCTGTGCCTCGGTCCAATCCTGTTCACTCTATATATGCTTCCTTTAGGTAATATTATCAGGAAACACTCCATAAACTTTCATTGTTATGCAGATGATACTCAATTATATCTATCAATCAAACCGGATGAAACTAATCAGTTAGCTAAACTTCAAATGTGCCTTCAGGATATTAAAACCTGGATGAGCTGTAATTGTCTAATGTTAAACTCAGATAAAACTGAAGTTATTGCTGTGGGGCCCAAGCACCTCCGTGACGCATTATCCAAAGAGATAGTTACTCTGGATGGCATCACCCTGGCCTCCAGCACCACTGTGAGGAATCTTGGAGTTATCTTTGATCAGGACATGTCCTTTAATTCTCACATAAAGCAAATTTCAAGGACCGCCTTTTTTCACCTACGTAATATTGCAAAAATCAGGAATATCCTGTCTAAAAATGATGCAGAAAAATTAGTCCATGCATTTGTTACTTCTAGGCTGGATTACTGCAATTCTCTATTATCAGGCTGCTCAAAAAAGTCCATAAAGACTCTTCAGCTGATCCAGAATGCTGCAGCACGTGTTCTGACAGGAACCAGGAAAAGAGATCACATCTCTCCTGTTTTAGCTTCTCTGCACTGGCTTCCTGTAAAATCCAGAATAGAATTTAAAATCCTGCTTCTCACTTACAAAGCTCTTCATGGTCAGGCACCATCTTATCTTAAAGAGCTCATAGTACCTTACTGCCCTACAAGAGCACTACGCTGCCAGAATGCAGGGTTACTTGTGGTTCCTAGAGTCTCTAAAAGTAGAACGGGAGCCAGAGCGTTCAGCTATCAGGCTCCTCTCCTGTGGAACAGGTTCCAGTTTGGGTTCAGGAGGCAGACACCATCTCCATATTTAAGAGTAGACTTAAGACTTTCCTCTTTGACAAAGCTTATAGTTATGGAGGACCATGTCTTTCATATTTAAAAATAAATACAGAAATAAATAAATGCTCAATAAATAAATAAGCACACAATTAATTGCCCCAAAAAATACAATGAAGAAATAAATGTAGGTAGAAATTAAATTATACAGTGAGACATAAATGTATATATCTCTTTTAATTAGCTTCTTTATTTATTCACCTTTGTAATAATTACCTTATTTATTTATTGTCCGTTATAATCTTCAACTTTATTTATTCCTTACTTATTTTTTAAATGTATTTATTTCTGTGTGTGTTTAATTTTTTTGTCTGTTTTATTCTTCCGTTGCATTTCTACCCTTTCTATTTATTTTCACCCCTGGTATTTATTTCTGCCTGTCACTTTTACATTTCTTCCTGTCACTTTTACATTTCTACATGCATTTCTGCCTCATTATGCAAATGAGGAGGGGCTGGTCTTAAGGGGTGAACTTCTGCCCATTGGTTGGTTAGCATTTTACTGCTTCGGTCCAATCTACATGCCACCGGCCACAGACACAACACAGATGGCTAGCTATGGTGAAGTTGTCAGTGAGCTGAGGCATTTAGCAACTGTTTTTGAAAACAATGCTAACGTTATAAGTATTGACTTTATAATTTTTCGTTTAGACGCTCTGACAGAACGTGTGTTTCAGTCAGCGGTGTCGTGCCAATGTACTCGTGTATCCCCTGGCCGCGGGAGCTCGCATGCACACAGAGCGGAGCTTCTGCTGCCCTTCGAATTGTTTAACTGCTGCACTTTGAATTAAACGGAACAAACAGCGACGTGGAAGACTCGGCAGGGTTACCATAGTAACAGGGGTCTCAGTTAACTACATAAATACGTGTATTTGTCTGTTACATTAAGGCGACGTGTCAAATGTTTATAGCGTGGTTTAATATGGAGTGATAGGCGTATCCTCCCTGTCCCTGTCTACCATATGAGTTACATAGGAGGTACTCAAATATCAGGCCGTTTTTTCACCTGATATTTGGGTATCCCCTATGTAACTTTTGATAAACAACAGCAAACCTCTCCAAATTGTGTCAGGTTGTTTATTGTGACCTATTAAACACACAAAATAACGTTCTGTCAGAGCGTCTAAACGAAAAATTATAAAGTCAATACTTATAACGTTAGCATTGTTTTCAAAAACAGTTGCTAAATGCCTGAGCTCACTGACAACTTCACCGTAGCTAGCCATCTGTGTTGTGTCTGTGGCCGGTGGCATGTAAATTCGACCGAGTGAGTAAAATGCTAACCAACCAATGGGCAGAAGTTAACCCCTTAAGACCAGCCCCTCCTCATTTGCATAATGAGGCAGAAATGCATGTAGAAATGTAAAAGTGACAGGCAGAAATGTAAAAGTGACAGGCAGAAATAAATACCAGGGGTGAAAATAAATAGGGTAGAAAATGCAACGGAAGAATAAAACAGACAAAAAAATTAAACACACACAGAAATAAATACATTTAAAAAATAAGTAAGGAATAAATAAAGTTGAAGATTATAACGGACAATAAATAAATAAGGTAATTATTACAAAGGTGAATAAATAAAGAAGTTTAATTAAAAGAGATATATACATTTATGTCTCACTGTATAATTTAATTTCTACCTACATTTATTTCTTCATTGTATTTTTTGGGGCAATTAATTGTGTGCTTATTTATTTATTGAGCATTTATTTATTTCTGTATTTATTTTTAAATATGAAAGATATGGTCCTCCATATATAGTTACTTACGCTGCTATAGGCAAAGAGATAACTGTTGTTGTGATTAAGCACTATATAAATAAAATTGAATTATTTCTCTCTCTCTCTCTCATATCCACCTCCTCTAGACAGAGGGATGGTTATGTCTCTTTCTCTTCTCTCTCTCTCTCTCTCTCTCTCTCTCTCGTCCACCTCCTCTAGACAGAGGGATGGATATCTCTCTCTATCTCTCTCTCTCACCCACCTCCTCTAGACAGAGGGATGGATCTCTCTATCTTTCTCACTCATCCACCTCCTCTAGACAGAGGGCTGGATCTCTCTCTCTCTCTCTCTCTCTCTCTCATCCACCTCCTCTAGACAGAGGGATGGATCTCTCTCTCTCTCTCTCATCCACCTCCTCTAGACAGAGGGATGGAGCTCTCTCTCTCTCTCTCTCTCTCTCTCTCATCCACCTCCTCTAGACAGAGGGATGGATCTCTCTCTCTCTCACTCGTCCACCTCCTCTGGACAGAGGGATGGATCTCTCTCTCTCTCTCTCTCTCTCTCTCTCTCATCCATCCACCTCCTCTAGACAGAGGGATGGATCTCTCTCTCTCTCTCTCTCTCATCCACCTCCTCTAGACAGAGGGATGGATGTAGACAGGGGGATGATGTCTCTCTCTCTCTCATCCACCTCCTCTAGACAGAGGGATGGATCTCTTTCTCTCTCTCATCCACCTCCTCCAGACAGAGGGATGGATCTCTCTCTCTCTCTCTCTCTCTCTCTCTCTCTCTCTCTCTCTCTCTCTCTCCCTTCCCATCTCCTCTAGACAGAGGGATGGGATCTGGTTGGGGAGAGTTTTGGCCTGGCCAGGCTCCTCTCTTTAACCTGTCTCTTTTTTGCTGCTATAGTTTTAGACTGCAGGGGGACTTCCTTTGACACACCGAGTTCTTCTCTCCTCTATCTTTCTAGCTTTCCATTTATGTGCATCCATGTCCCAGAAATGTTACTAACCTAGCTCCGGGGAGTCATTCCAGGAGGCATCCCTACCAGAAGACCAAACCACCTCAACTGGCTCCTTTCGACGAGAAGGAGCAGCGGCTCTACTCCGAGCTCTTCTCGGATGACTGACCTTCTCACCCTATCTCTAAGGGAGACGCCAACCACCCTCCTGAGGAAACCCATTTCGGCCGCTTGTTCTCTAGATCTCATTCTTTCCGTCATGACCCAGCCTTCATGACCATAGGTGAGGGTAGGAACAAAAACTGACCGGTAGATCAAGAGCTTTCTCTACTGGCTCAGCTCTCTTTTCGTCACAACGGTGCAATAAACGGAATGTAGTACCGCACCCGCTGCACTGATTCTCCGACCAATCTCACGCTCCATGGTCCCCTCACTTGCAAACTAGACCCCAAGGTATTTAAACTCCTTCAAGAAGACACTCCATCCGTTTCCTGCTGAGAACCATGGCCTCAGATTTAGAGGTGCTGATCCTCATCCCAGCCGCTTCACACTCGGCTGCGAACCAATCCAGTGAGTGCTGAAGGTCACAGACTGATGATGCCATCAGGACCACATCATCTGCAAAAAGACCTGCCACAGTGTACAGTACACAGCTTGGATGACTCCCGCTTCCCCCTCCTGAGGTGGCGAACATTTTTACAGAAGCACATTAGTGCCAACTGAAAGTCCTTCTCTGAACTTTTCCATCACCCGCTGCTTTGCCCCTGTCACGGCAGAGGCTACAGCCCTTCGGGCCCGTCGGTACCTTACTACTGCCTCTGGAGTACTCCGGGACAACATATCCCTGAAAGACTCCATCTTCGGACGGCTTCCCTGACCGCCGGTCTCCACCAGGGTGTTCGTGGGTTACCGCCCCTTGAGGCACCTAAGACCCTAAGACCACAGCTCCCCGCCGCAGCTTCAGCAATGGAAACTTTGAACATTGTCCACTCAGGTTCAATGCCCCCATCCTCCACAGGGATGCCCGAAAAGCTCCGCCGGAGGTGTGAGTTGAAAGTCCGTCGGACAGGGGCTTCCTCCAGATGTTCCCAATTTACCTGCACTACCCGTTTGGGCTTACCAGGTCTGTCCAGAGTCTTCCCCCTGACCCAACTCACCACCACATGGTGATCAGTTGACATAGGGATGTTCATAAGTGTACGTGGTACCAGAGGTACCACGTACACTTATGAACATCCCTATGTTTGAACATGGTGTTTGTTATGGATAATCCATGACTAGCACAGGGGCCTGTTGCACAAAAGTAGAATAAAGATATCCAGGATCAGTGAAAAAGCGCAGCTTGACTTAGTGTGATCCGCTCATCGCAGCTTAATCGGTTGCACGTTTGCCGAGCCAGGATGAACAGGTGAAGCTATGTCCAGCCAGGTGTAGATAACCAGGATGAACAGGTGGAGCTATGTCCAGCCAGGTGTAGATAGCTGGGATAAGTGCACGTTCACGGCTTTCTTAAATAGACCACGGTATCGATCACAGATTTATTGATGCAGAGATGGAGAAGACATGCGCCATGTTTCAGCCAATGAGCAGCAGCTTCTAATGGAAAGTAACGAGGAGGTGAAGAATATAATATGCAGAAAGGGAAATACGGCTCTTATCAAACGGAGAGAAAAAGACCAACATAGCGGACCCGACTGAATGTGTACTTAGCCTACTAGTCACTCCACAAGTTGTAGGCTACACTGTGTTTTAATTGCTTTAAATATGCTAGTTTCATGTTTCTGTTTTTATGTGATAAATGTGCTGGTTTTACTGTAAAGTGTCTTTGACAAGCCTACCATGTAAAGCACTATATAAATAAAATGTATTATTATTTAGCCTTTGCCTTAAAAGTGAGCAGAGGGAATAATGTTCCTCGGGAAATGGACCCTAATGACTAGGCTTAATTTCAAACCCTGCACCAAAATAAAAATATTAAGAAGCATTGTGGTGTTCCCGATGTGATGAATGATAACTCCACTACATACGTACTGTATATAGGCCACGTTATTGGTCCAGGGATGGGAGACTAATGGAGAAGGTTATGAAACCAATGTAAGCTATAATAAAAACATTAGGCCTACATATTAAGGAGTAACACAAACTGTCCTTTATTAGAGAAGGATAAGCAACAAGAAAATTAATCATGAATGTATTGGTCTCTGACCAGTCTGCCATTATTATTATCTGGGAATATCGCTACATTAATATCGTCACACTTAATCTACGGAGCACGTCCTGTATAAACCTGAAGCTGAGACACGGACGCAGCGCTGCTCATCTCTACTTTTACAGAGAGAGGGACACTGATGTGACTCGCAGGTCGCATCGAAACAGTACTGTCCCACCGGGAAAAGTCCCACTCCGCATCAGGGTGCCAGTGCAACCATTTCTAACCATCTAAACAGCTGTAGTAGTTTCAAATCAAACTCGCGACAACAAAAGTGACAAGTAGGCTAATGCATGTTTATAAAAATAAGGCAGAAAACAACGGAATAACTGTTAAACACGTTTATGTCGGATCAGACGGCAGCTGATTTGACACATGAGACTCCAGGATTAATCTTAGCCTGGCTGTTAGCCTGCTCTGGACCAGGCTAGCCAAAGAATAAATCTCCATGGTTACTTGGCTGGGGTTAATTCAATCTGGTTTTGTGCAACCGAGTCAAAGCTAAATCCAGGATAACTTGAATATCCTGGTTTCGTGCAACAGACCCCAGGGCCCAGTTTTTCAAAAGTAATCCACTAGGATTTTGGATAACGGATTGGATCAAATGTTGAAAATGGGTTTTTCAAAAGAAAAAACGGATTACATAATCGGATTAGATCACATAATCCAATCTTGGTTTTGATCTGGATCAAACCTTTAGTTTGGGTTTTTCAGAAGTTTTTGTAGGATTTGGATCACTTTGATCCAAAAAAATCTGGATTAAACTGATCCTATCAGAAGGGTGGACTCAGCGTGGATTTCATGCCCAAAATGTAATGAAAACTTTAAAAATGTATCAAATAATACAATATTTGGATCATGCAGTATCTTACAAGATATCCTATTTATTCATAAGGTTTTAATTTTATTTGTTCATCCGTCAGGCTACAGTGATTAGGTAGGCTTTAACGTAATCAGCCTTTCAGTATAGGCCTACAGCGAAGTAGAAAGAGTTTGGCCTCATAAAATAATCCCCCAAACAGCTGTCAAAATTGACCAAAAACAATAAATTTTGTTCTGTCAATAATTGATATATAGGCCTATATATTCATCACAATCGAAAATATTTTTGTTTTTAAAATATTTATTAGTGATGCATGCAATGATTACAGAATAACCAAAAAAATGCAAAGAATGGCAATCACTGATTTTTGAAATCCAAAACAAATCCAAATCAGAAATAGTGTCTAACTATTGCGTCCCTTGTTGCGCGTCCTGTTTGCTCGTTCTTGCAGAATGCAGGAGGTTGGTTAGGGTCTCCAAGGGGCTCAGGTGCATCATTGTCAGCACAGAGAGGGACATTGCGCTTAGTAGCGATGTTGTGCAGGACAATACAGGCAAGGGTTATGTTGCATGCTTTCTGTGGTTCCGTTCTCAGGTAGTTAAGGCATGCAAAGCGCCTCTTAAGAACTCCATTTAAACGCTCAATTGCACATCTTGCTCTGCAATGAGCAGTGTTGAAGCGTGCCTGCGCTGGTTTATTTGCTGTTAGAAAAGGAGTCATCAGCCATGGTAGGAGTGGGTAGGCACTGTCTCCTAATATTATGCCATCTGGACGGTTGGTTTGGAGGTCTCCATATAGAGCGCTCTCCCTCAGGATGCGTGCATCATGGACAGACCCAGGCCACTTGACAACGCAGTTGGTGATGATGAGGTCAGCATCACACACAAGTTGGACATTGATGCTGTGCCTCCCCTTTCTGTTTATAAACTCCCATTCATTCTTACGAGGTGCTTGTATATGCACATGTGTGCAGTCGATTGCTCCAATAGTATTGGGCATATTCCCCAAAAGAAAAAAGCTGCGCTTGGCCTGGGCAATCTGGTTGTCCTTTGGAAAAGAAACAAATTCATTGACCAGGCTGGCCAGTGCGATTGACACATCTCTCACCACATCACACACAGCTTTCACCACAGATTTCACCACTCCCATATAGTCACCAACAACTTGATAGAAAGTCCCACATGCATAAAATCGGAGAGCAATGAGGATCTGGTCTTCCACAGACAGACCGTGACTCCTTTGGGTTCTGTGTTGAAGTTTTGGCCTGAGAAGGTTCACAAGGTACTCTATATCAGCCTTCCCAAAGCGAAACCGGACATACAGCTCCTCAGTGGTGTATTGCTCCAGTGGCTTGTGTACGTTCAACATACACCCTTTGACGGTATCCTCTCCTGGCAAAGTGGTGGTGACGGTGGCCAACACCTGCCATTTCACTGGCTCTCTGTGAATCCTCTGAGAAAGGCTGATTTATATGGCTGTGTAATTGGTCTTTTTCAAACACACCTGATACAACTGATTAGTTGTGGCTTGTGTTCAATTGAGGCAATTGGACCCAAGGCCTATGATTGATGAACAATGTTCACTATAGTACAGCAACGGAACCATGGACTCAAGAAGCTGTAACTTCACTGCTGCTGAAACCAATGCACTACTAGAGGGTGTTTGGTGCCATTATGGAACAATAGTGGGAAGTTTTCATTCTGCCAAGGATACCAACAAAAAGAAAAATGATGTTTGGATTTTAATCACAGAAAATGTGAATGCCATAGGGTCTGGCCAGAGGAGGACCACAGACCAAATCAAATTGCGGTGGAAGAATCTTAAGGCCAGGGCAACAAAGGACCATGCTTAAGCCAAAAACCCACAAACAGGCAATAAGTCATTTAAGAGGGGAGATTACACAGATGTGGTCCTCGACATCATTGGAGGTGAGAAGTCGCAAGCTCTCCATGGTATTCAAGGTGTTGTAGGGGATGGAGCCTTGGATTGAGGAGGAGGAGGAGAATCTGCCAGTTCCTCCTGAGGCTGATCCAGAGAGCGTATTTATATTGAATCTCAGCTCTGTTCCCGAGGAAGAAGCTGGATCCTCATTGGTTGAGCCAGTGTTAGTTGCCACAGGATCTCAGAGGAAAGTCTTGAAGCGCCCTTCATCAAACAAGGATGATGATTACAAGGCACTTCTGCAAAAAGAGACTGAAAGGGCAGAAGCACAGCTTCGTCTGGCAGAGGAACAACTGACTCTGACCAAACTGCAGCAAACCAAGGCCACACTTGAGATTTGCCTCCTAAAGGCTACGCTCAGACAAGCTGGTCTCTCCACATCAGATGAGGAAGTCTGAAATTATTGTTGAGTATTTGACATTAAGTCTTTTTTTTAATTCAATACATCTATATATGAAACTTGTTATAAATATCCTCAATGTACAGTGTTTGTGTCTCAGATGAGTGGAGTGCTGGAAGAGGATGGGGTGGGGTTTTTCTTCTTTTTTTTTAATGTGTGTGTTTTCATTTCAAATAAAAATAAACTTATATTGACCCCACACTGGCCATTCTACTTGTTGCTCTTTACATATCTATAGTTCTACTTTGTGATTTCTCCTATCCTGTTTGAGCACTGGTTATCCAGATTTGGTGATCCTGAAAAGTTCCTATCCGGATCAGATTGATACAATCCGATGTTGCTTTGAAAATCTGGCTCAAAAGTAAGGTGGATTACGTGATCGCGGATCGCAAAAAAAAGGATTACTAAATCCGGATCAATTTGATCCAGATTACATTTTTTGAAAAACTGGGCCCAGAAGTCCAACAACAGACAAGATTAGATTCAACTTTATTGTCATTACACAGGTACAGTTACAAGGCAACGAAATGCAGTTTAGGTCTAACCAGAAGTGCAATAGCAGTAAGTGCAGGATATACAATGGTTTCATAAGTGCAGGACATGGATATGTACTGAATAAATATAGAGCTGAATACTATTATAAACAGAATTTTACAGATAGATCCTATGAATATAAAATATAGATAAGTAGTACTGTGAACAAAATTCACAGCTAAATATGTACTGAATATAATATACAGACAACCACTCTGGTTCAGATCAAGGAGGCCGTTCCTCCCAATCACACCTCTCTAAGTATCTCCATCATCACCCACATGTGCGTTGAAGTCCCCCAGCAGAACAATCGAGTACCAAACTGGAGCCCCATACAGGACTCCATTCAAGGTCTCCAAGAAGGCTGACTACTCCGAACTCTTGTTTGGTTCATATGCACAAACAACAGTCAGAGTTTTCCCTCCCATCACCCGCAGGCGTAGGGAGGCGACCCTCTCGTCCACCGGGGTAAACTCCAACGCAGCGGCGCTCAGCTGGGGGCTTGTGAGTATCCCCACACTGGCCGGCGCCTCCTACTCTGGAGTTACCCAGGGTGTGACAGAGTCCAACCCCTATCCAGGAGTCCAGAACCGAGACTGTGCGTAGAGGTAAGCCCCACCAGATCTAACTGGTAGCGCTCCGCCTCCCGCACAAGTTCCAGCTTCTTCCCCCACAGACATATATATACAGTGCCTTGCGAAAGTATTCGGCCCCCTTGAACTTTTCAACCTTTTGACACATTTCAGGCTTGAAACATAAAGATATAACATTTTTATTTTTTGTGAAGAATCACCAACAAGTGGGACACAATTGTGAAGTGGAACGAAATCTATTGGATATTTTAAACTTTTTTAGCAAATAAAAAACTGAAAAGTGGTGCGTGCAAAATTATTCGGCCCCTTTACTTTCAGTGCAGCAAACTCACTCCAGAAGTTCAGCGAGGATCTCTGAATGATCCAATGTTGTCCTAAATGACTGATGGTGATAAATAGAATTCACCTGTGTGTGATCAAGTCTCTGTATAAATGCACCTGCTGTGATAGTCTCAGGGTTCTGTTGAAAGCGCAGAGAGCATCATGAAGACCAAGGAACACACCAGACAGGTCCGTAATACTGTTGTGGAGAAGTTTAAAGCCGGATTTGGATACAAAAAGATTTCCCAAGCTTTAAACATCCCAAGGAGCACTGTGCAAGCGATCATTTTGAAATGGAAGGAGTATCAGACCACTGCAAATCTACCAAGACCTGGCCGTCCCTCTAAACTTTCAGCTCAGACAAGGAGAAGACTGATCAGAGATGCAGCCAAGAGGCCCATGATCACTCTGGATGAACTGCAGAGAACTACAGCTGAGGTGGGAGAGTCTGTCCATAAGACAACAATCAGTCGTACTCTGCACAAATCTGGCCTTTATGGAAGAGTGGCAAGAAGAAAGCCATTTCTCAAAGATCCATAAAAAGTCTCGTCTAAGGTTTGCCACAAGCCACCTGGGAGACACACCAAACATGTGGAAGAAGGTGCTCTGGTCAGATGAAACCAAAATCAAACTTTTTGGCCCCAATGCAAAACGATATGTTTGGCGTAAAAGCAACACAGCTCATCATCCTCAACACACCATCCCCACTGTCAAACATGGTGGTGGCAGCATCATGGTTTGGGCCTGCTTTTCTTCTGCAGGGACAGGGAAGATGGTTAACATTGAGGGGAAGATGGATGCAGCCAAATACAGGACCATTCTGGATGAAAACCTGTTGGAGTCTGCAAAAGACCTGAAACTGGGACGGAGATTTATCTTCCAACAAGACAATGATCCCAAACATACAGCAAAATCTACAAAGGAATGGTTCACAAATAAACGTATCCAGGTGTTAGAATGGCCAAGTCAAAGTCCAGACCTGAATCCAATCGAGAATCTGTGGAAAGAGCTGAAAACTGCTGTTCCATAACGCTCTCCATCCAACCTCACTGAGCTCCAGCTGTTTTGCAAGGAAGAATGGGCAAGAATGTCAGTCTCTCGATGTGCAAAACTGATAGAGACATACCTCAAGCGACTTGCAGCTGTAATCGCAGCAAAAGGTGGCTCTACAAAGTATTAACGCAAGGGGGCCCAATAATTTTGCACGCACCACTTTTCAGTTTTTTATTTGCTAAAAAAGTTTCAAATATCCAATAGACTTCATTCCAATTCACAATTGTGTCCCACTTATTGGTGATTCTTCACAAAAAATAAAAATTTTATATCTTTATGTTTGAAGCCTGAAATGTGTCAAAAGGTTGAAAACTTCAAGGGGGCCGAATACTTTCGCAAGGCACTGTATATATATGTGTTCTCTCAATGAGCTTCATGAGGTACTCACCTGAAATAGTTTCCCTTCACAGGTGGGCCTTGTCAGGGTTAATTAGTATAGTATGTCAAAAAAAGTGATAAAATAGTCATAGTATAGTATGTCAGAAATTGTCATAGTATAGTATAGTATTTCAATAGGAAGTTATAGTATGTGGAAAACGTGATTAAAAAAAGTCCTATGTACGTATGTTGGAAAAAATATGAACAACTTATAGTATAATGTTTTAAAAAAACTGCTAAAAAGTTTTAAGTATGTCAAAAAAATGAAAACTCATAGTATGTTCAGAAACAAATGGATAAAAACGTCATGGTATAGTATGTCAAAAAATTATTTAACAGTCCTAGGATAGATTAATAAAAAAAGACACAGTATAGTATGCTGAAAGAAGTAATAAAATCATCATAGTATACTATGTCAAAAAAAGTCATAGTATGTGGAAAAACATTAATAAAAAAATCAGAGACCCCTGCTGCACTCAAACGCATATTCCAGTTGCCATCATATTATCCTCCATGGGTCCATGAGACTGATGCTGCACTCAAACCCGTATTCCACTAGCCATCATCTCGTCCTCCGCAGGACCCCGAGACCCATGCTGCACTCGAACGCTACTCATCATCATCTCGTCATTTGATGATTTGATGCACTCCAACAAGTTCACACATCCCCTCATCCTGCACTCCAACAAGTTCACACATCCCCTCATCCTGCACTCCAAAAAGTTTACACATCCCCTCATCCTGCACTCCAACAAGTTCACACATCCCCCTCATCCTGGACTCCAACAAGTTCACACATCCCCTTATCCTGCACTCCAACAAGTTCATACATCCCCTTATCCTGCACACCAACAAGTTCACACATCCCCTCATCCTGCACTCCAACAAGTTCACACATCCCCTCATCCTGCACTCCAACAAGTTCACACATCCCCTTATCCTGCACCCAAACACAATTCCCCATAATCATCATCTCGACCTTCAGGTCCCACAGACCCTTCCTGCACTCAAACAAAGTCCTACAAACCCCTCCTCCTGCACTCAAACAAGTTCACACAACCCCTCCTCCTGCACTAAAACGTGTTTCCCCACTGACGCTCATCATCATCATCATCACCATCACCATCTTGTCCTTCGGGTCCCAGAGACCCAAGCTGCACTCAAACGCATTTCCCCACCACGTGTGCTCATCACTACCCCGTCCTTAGGGGTCCCCGAGACCCCTCCTGTATTCAGTCGATTGTATTTCTGCCAGCCTCGCCTCGTCCTTTGGGTCCCAGGGACCCTGGACAGTAGCTTCTAGTTGTAGTAAAAACAGGGCAAGGGAAAGGCCAAGGGGAAAGTGGGCAAAAAAAAGAACCAAAGGCTGGACCTCGGTCTACTAAACATTTTTATTTTATAGTAATTGTAGAAGAAGAGAGTGGACAACTAAGGACAGAAGAAGAAGACAAAGACAAAGACACAGACAAAAGAGAAGAAGAAGAAGCGGGTGAAGAGGGTGAAGAAGGAGAGGGTAGTAAAGACAAGGGTAGTGACGACGAGGAGCACGATGTGGATGAGGAGGACAAGGAAACGTTTGCGTCAAAAGACGGCAAAATTGAATGGTCCAAATGTGTCATCCCAGTCGCCCTAGACCTCATCGCCATGCCACCGAAAAAGACAAAGATGACCAAGACCAAGACAGAGCAGAAGACCCAGAAGACCAAGAACAAGACCAAGAAGAGTGAAAAGAACCCACAACACACGCTGCTACTACTACTCTACTACTACAGAGCCCGGGACCCACAGAGTACACCGCAGAATGCGTCCAGGACATAGTCTCTGCGTTTGGCCTGTTTGTCACGTGGCAAATCGAAGACATGGTTGTGGCCGCCACGAACCTCGAGGGTCAAAGAAATGTGGCAAAGCCGGCGAGTGGAAAGCGATGGACGTCACAGACCTGCATGCCTGCCTCGGGCTGCTGATCCTTGCAGGCATGTACAGGTCCCGCAACGAGGCCTTAGAGAGCCTCTGGCACGAGGAGAGCGGCAGGGCCATTTTCCACACCACGATGCCGATCAAACAGTTCTACGCGTACTCTAGACTGTTACGATTCGACAACCACGGGTCAAGAGCTGCCCTACGAGCCTTGGACAAACTGGCGGCCATACGAGAGGTGTGGGACGCATGGGTGCAGCGGCTGCCTTGCCTCTATAACCCGGGAGCCGACGTGACGGTGGACGAGCAGCTAGTGCCTTTTCGAGGTGTTGTATTTCCTGCGCAATGTGACGTTGTGGGCATGATCCTCGATGTGTCAGCCTATAACACCTTTGTGCTCTGGCGAGAGCTCAGGTCCAGGTTGTTGCGCAGCAAGCTCAACAGCAAGAGGGTGTTCCTCGAGCAGCTTGGCAGGGCGCTCGTGACATTTAGAGGCAGCGCCGTCACCCTCGCATGGAAGTGTTCGCCGCGCTTGTCAAATCCGTGACGATGGTGGCGACAAGGTCCACCGCCGCAGGCACTAGTGGACTACGTCATGTCAATGTCATGTCAATGTCATGTCAATGTCATGTCAATGTCATGTCCAGTTGCTGAGAGGGAGTGTGTTGAACATCGAGGACGCTGAACTCCTCAAATAAACTCCAGAACTTTTAAAACAAATTAAGTAATAAGGTTTCAATAGTTCCAAAGTATCCTTATGACTAGGAACTACTGATGTAAATAAAAATCAGTCTAGCAAGTCAATGAAGAATCATTGAATGTCGAGGAAAAAAGCACCGCAGGTTACCTCACCTGTTCCAGCTGGGAGCGAATCAGCTGAGAGCGAAATGGAATACAACGCTGGGCAGGTGAATAAAGCTGAATTAAAATGAAACTGAAACTGAAAATAAACAAGGCAATGAAAAAACTACAACCTCAGTTTGATGCACTACAACTTGGACTGAAGGATCGTAAAGATAAACTGGCAGATGTGGAGTCAGGCCCGTCCGGCATGCACAACAGAATGAATGAAACGGAGCGCGTGTGTAAAGCTCTCCAGGAAGAAAACAAAGAACTGAGAAACAAATTTGAAAAGCTGGAGAGTCACAGCCAAAGATTTAACCTCAGAGTATTTGGCCTCGACAAAGATTTGGAAAAAGGAAGACCCACCGAATTCATAGAGTCCTTCTTCAATGAGGTATTTAAAGATAAAAATCTGTGAAATTGCGCACAGAGTGGGGCCGGCCACCAAAACATGGCTCGAGAACGATGATCGTCAGGATGCAGAGGTATTCGGCCATAGAGGCGATTTTACAAATAGCAAAGCAAGAAAAAGTCCTCCATTTTAGAGCGATGAATGTTAAAATCTTTCCGGATTTAACAGCGGAAGTGTCCAAGAGAAAAGCGCAGTTCAAAGATCTGAGAATGAAACTATATCAGGCAGGAATCAAACACGGACTGATTCATCCTGTGACACTGATCATAACATTTAAGGGAGAGACAAAATACTTCCAAGATCAGAAATCAGGAGAAATCTACTACAACCAAGTGATTGGACCGACACTGCCTGGCAATTAGGTATTTGATGGGACTGGCACCAGAAATCATACCTGCATCTGATGCAGGTATGATGAACTGAACTAAGTTAAGAACTGGCCTGATATAAAGCTTGGAGTTGGGAATTGGAATATGGACATAAATTGGAGAATATAATATATTGTACAATTACTGATTCCATAGCCTTGTATACTACGTTGATTTATTAATTGATTAACTAGAAAGGACGGTAGATATTTGCCTAAGTTGTTAGCATAAGTGCCAGATCTTTATCTGGCACTTCGGCGATATAATTAGAGTTGGAATCTGAGAGTTACAGAGTTAAATCAAGGAAATTGAATTCAAAAGGAGTTCAGCTTACTTATTTACTAATGCAACTTTGACAATTAGAGTGGCAATACAATTTTTTCTGTTTGAATTTATGTGTATGAATGTATATATGTGGTTTAATTTAGTTTATTTTTGTCAATTTTTTTACTCCGATATAGAATCTAACTTTAATTCTGATTTCTGGTATGTTACATAAACTACCAAAGAAAGGTCTTAAAAATGCCCATATTAATGTATGCAGTCTCAGGAATAAATTGAGTGATTTAACAGAAATACTGCAACCAAATAACTTACACATATTGGCAGAGTCTGAAACCCATCTAGACTCTACATCTGATGATGCAACTTTGATGACTGATGGATACAACATATTTAGGAATGATAGGAATTCATATGGAGGAGGAGTTGCTATTTATATTCAACATCATATACCTGTCAAAGTGACGCAAGACTTGATGTATTGATAAGTAATTTGGCTAAAAGTTAGCCTGAAACATCTTAAGCAGATACTCATTGGATGCTGTTATAGACCTCCAAATGCTAATAGTGAGTTTGGACAAAATATGTGAGATGCTAGATCATGTTAGTACTATGAATCTTGAGACTTACTTAATGGGTGATTTCAACATAGATTGGAATTCCTCTGACTGCCCTAGGAAAATTAAATTAATGAGGACAGCGATGGCATGTGGATTATCACAGGTAATTAATAAACCGACTAGAATATGTATAAAAAGGGATGGTACTCAATCAGCTTCCTGTATTGACCACATGTTTATAAATAGACCAGATTGCTTATCTGTGCCAGTTGGTTGCAGTGACCATAATCTTATTGCAATTGTAAGGAAAACAATAGTTCCTATACCGGGTAAATTGGAATATTATGGTTTTTCACAAACCACTTTATTATGGATGGAAAGTTATTTGACTGACAGGAGACGATTAGTTTACTTCAATGGAAGTTTCTCAAAGGTGAGGCTTGTGAAACATGGAGTGCCTCAAGGAAGTTGTCTTGGGCCACTCCTTTACACAATCTTTACTAATGATTTACCATCTGTTTTAGATAAAGCGAGCATTTTAATGTTTGCTGATGATTCTACTATATATTTATCAGGAACTGATATTGGTGATCTAAATACTGGACTACAGAGAGAGCTACAGTCAGTGGTGGACTGGATCAGGAGTAACAAACTGATTCTCAATGTATTTAAAACTTCCAGTTTAGTGGTTGGAACTAATTTTTCTTTAAGTTCCAAACCGAAACTTGAACTCAGTATAGAGCAAACTTTTGTAGAGCAAAGAGAAGAGGATAAACTTTTGGGTGTGATGATTGACGATAGATTGTGTTGGGACAAACACGTTCAGAAACTGGTAACTAAAATGGGCAACACCTTGTCAGTTAAAAGGTGTGCAAACATCTTCACACCACAGACAGTTAAACAAGTCCTTCAGGCTTTGTTTTTTTCACATCTGGATTACTGTTCAGTGGTGTGGTCCAGCACTTCAGCAATTAATATGAAAAAATTACAAGTGATTCAGAATAAAGCTCCACGTGTGGCTCTCTCGGGGGGGTTTAGATCAAATGTTGATAAAATGCATGAACAACTCTCATGGCTTAAAGTTAAAAATAGATTTGTGTATTCGCTAATGTTTTATTTACATAACATTATAACAAACAAGACACCTTTTACTTTATACACAAAACTATCCTTTAGTACTGCTATACATCATTATCCAACGAGGCATGCAGTAGGAGGGAGTTTTATTTTACCTAAAGTGAAAACTAAATCAATTCAACGTTCAGTTAGGTACAGAGTAGTGTGTGAATGGAACTCTCTCCCAATGACTATCAAACAGAACTCTCAGTATGGCTTTAAAAAATCACTTAAGACATATTTATTTCAAAGGAATTAACTATTTAATATAAAATTAGTTTTGGTATAGGGCTTTTGTTATCGTATTTCTTAAAACAGATTAATCTATTCGGAGTAGTGTCTTTTGTTTCATTTCTTGTATTAATTGTGTTACCTGTAAGATTTACTTATGATTTGTATTTTCAAATGTATGTCTGTGTGTGTAATGAAATGTCATGAGTATTGTCAAAGAAAAGATTGTAGGACCCCAGGAAGAATAGCTTTTAGTGTATGCTGAAGCTAATGGGGATAACCTTGAATCTGTTTTTAATTTTTTTTTAAAACAGTTGACAACAGTTGACCTGAAATTAATGCACATAGTATGAAAACCTGGGAAACAAAGCCGCCGCAGCAACGAGGCTAGTATACAGATGACAGGGTCCCCGGGACCCGAAGGATGAGGCCGCCATGGCAGTGGTGAGATGTAAGTATAATCGCATGATAAATAAACCGAGGGGCTCCGGTATTTCACATGAAATGAAAGCGGGGTCCCAGGGACCCCGAAGCACAATGCCAGGCTATGTAGAAAATTAGTCATAGTATAAAATGTATCGTACGACGTACATACGTATGTTGTAAAAAGTGAGAAAAAAAAGTCATAGTATACTGTGTGGAAAAAAATTATAAAAATGTCGCAGTAGGCTATAGTATGTTGAAAATTTTTTTAAAAAAGCCATAGTGGAGTATGTCAAAAAAATTATAAAAACTCATAGTATAGTATGTCGAAAAAAGTCATAGTATACTGTATGGAAAAAAATGATAATGATAGCCTATAGTATTGAAATAAATTGAAACAAGTATAGCATGATGAAAAAATTATAAAAAGTCATAGCATAGTTTGTAGAAATTAGTCATAGTATAGTATATCGAAATTTGTCATAGTAGAGTATGTTGAAAAAAGTCATACAATAGTATGTCATAAAAGGTGATTAAAAGGTCATAGTATAGTATGTCGAAAAAATTATAAAAAGTCATAGTATGGTATGTCAAAAAATGATGAATAAATTGTTTAGAACACCAACTGGTACTAGTCTATGCTGACCGAGATGACGAATACAATTGCATTCAAACCGGTAGAGCAAAAGTGGTCGGGACAGGTGGATAGTATGGCGTTTTTCCATTGATGGTAACAACTCGACTCGACTCGACTCGCCTCTACTCAACTCGACGCATTCTCCGTTGGTTTTCCATTGCAGATTGAGTAACGCCTCAGCGTGGCTGGTTACCATAGCTACGCGTGATGACGTAATTTTCAACGTGATTCACAACAGCACATCGGTTACTCGCCAATGTTTTGTTTCAAAAGAAGCTAAAGGAAGCAACTAAAATCACCGCTAAAAAAACAGGAGTTTGGGAATTCCGACGGAGTTCAGACGTCGACATGACTGTTGTTCGCCGACACGAAAGGGTAAGTTAAGTTTCCTGGTAACGTTAGCTAACATTTGCATGTGTTAGGGACCCCGGTCAGTATTTACTATACACTATATAAAGTACATGAACTTTAGCAACCATGATTACACACCAAAATATGTCTGCTGTGTACGGTTTGTGTTTCAGAGCATTAACGCTTTGCAACATCGCCGCCGCAGACCGTCTGGTGGGCTCGATGTTTGACGGGTGAAATCTCTGGTTCTGACCTGCTGGGCTTGGTATAATCTTTATGAGAGTCATGGCTTATGACAACGACTGGGATGCATCTGGAACAGCAGAGCCGGGGGGGGGACACTGTCACAGGGTGCAGGGGAAGAAGACCATGATTTATGGGAGGGTTTGATGCGCTACTTGAATAGTTAAATAAAAACTTTTCTTTGGTATATTGTCTTGTTTTTTTAAAGTAACAGTGTGCAATATTGGAAACAACATAAATCCCCTTATATATAGCCCTTAATATTGAACAGTTAAAGTGAGAATAGTGCAGAGAGTAGATAATCTGTCGGTGTCTGGCTAGATTTTTTTTTTTAAATGTGCGTTTGTTCCGGACACACACTCCGCACTCTTGTTTGCTAACAACGCAGTGATCCGACCAACCAGCAGCCTGCAGGTTTCCACGTCACCTTTTGGTATTGCCTCAGCTCGCTTAGAACCTCGACTGAGGTAGTACTAAAAAAAGTACCTGGTAGCAGGTCCCAGGGACTTTTTTTCGTAATGGAAAACCAAAAAAGGCGAGTAGAGTCGAGGCGAGGCGAGTAGATACCACGCAATGGAAAAGCACTAGTATAGTGACTAGTAGTCATACAAGTGATTAAAAGAAGACCGAGTCCAGTATGTTGTCAGTGGGTTCACACAGTAGAGGTATTTGGACCCACACTGCCATCCCTAAAGCATTCCTCATGAACATGATGCTGGTATACATTTTAATGGTGGCATGATCAATTACACAGACACAACTAGGTGCATTTGCTACTTTTATTCATTTGAAGGACTGCAATATTGAAGCTGATTGTACGTTAATGCAGGTGAACAAAAAGCTCTGACTAAGTGCAATAGAAGATTTGGTGAAATAACAGTGTGGTACTTGAATGCAACAGCAATTACCTCTGAATAGATACATTAAAAAAAAAAAACTTTTACGTCCCATTGAAAATTCTTCCTGGCCCATTTCAAATTCTCACTTTATGTACATATTACTGTATTTTCAGAGATTATTTTTTTTTATTTGAAAAACCTAACCCAACAACAGTCTGCACATCTGCTGTTTACTACGCCCCACGTAAGAAACGGGTTACAGACTGAATACAAGAAAAAATAATTTGTCGGTTTGTTGCACATGAATACATTTTAATCTGTGGTGATCTGTTGCCTGCCTAATGCAAAGGAAGACAGCAATGAATATTCAGTTAAGTCATGGAAAAAGTTTAGTTTTTATAAAAGAAGAAAACCAACTTGAGACTTGATGAAGAAACTGATGCACAGAACCAGGCGTGGTTTTACAGTATCTATCAGAAAAATCACCCATTCAAATCTTTTAAGTCTAAAATTGTCTTTTTGCACAAAACCAACTGCTTGCAAAGTCCCTTCCTCAGCTGTGCAATGCAACGAGGCCTTAAGAAAAATAAACCTGATGTTTTACACAGTCACTGATTCAATAAAAGCAATTCACTGAGCAAGTCATGTCAGGTAGATAACTATAAAAGTACAGACATCTCAGACTGTTGGAGCACAGTAATTCTGAAAACTTCAACATAAAAGAAAGATTTTCAATTCAGCCATCACCTTACTGCACTATACCGGAGTTATAGAGGATTTCTAGTTTGTAACATTAAATTAACTGAAAAGGCACATCACATTTCTGAAGCTGACATTTAAACCAGACATCCCAGGGAATTACATGAAACCTCACATTGTTTTACATGGTACACAACAATGAACCAAACCACTTCAACACACCATTCAGTTCCCAGCTTCCTTAGGGATGATCTGTAAAGACCTTACGTTCATCTACCCTGATGTCAAAGGAAATCTTCATTATTTACAGTGACTGTGTTTAAGGCGAGCCTGCGTTTCTTCAAGAAAACCAATGTTTCAGAAAATGGGCTCAGTGGTCTGCGTGGCGTTGGCCTGACTTAGTCTGATCCTGATTAGGAAAAGGTCAGTGTCCAAAGTTGGTGCCCAGTTTCTAGACTATGGATTAAAAAGTAACCTGGACCCTACAGTATGTTCCTGTGTTTTTGTGTGTAAGTGACTGATGGGAACAACAATCTGTGACATTGGTCCAGTATTAAGAGAGATTTCTGCAGACAGCAGCGGAGAAACAAGCTACAATGGAAGTTAATAGTGCAAATGTCCAGCTTGTATATATGTTTATAAAAGTGCTTGTTTTGCAGCTGAAAGGCTCAGATTAATAGTGTCTAACTTTCTGGTAAAGAGTAAGATTCTTTTTTAAACATAAAAAGTCTGTGAAATTGCATTGGCTAAAGCCACCAGTCCCCTTGTAAATAAACAGTCCTTTTAACCTCAGGTGCTGAAAAATGAAGCCAATGTGCCAAAACTGCAGCTCCTTGACTGCCCGCTCGAGGCCGGCTCCGAAAGTGAGCCAGTCCTGAATGACCTCTATGCTGAAATGCCGACACTTACAGCAGAACTAACCATGTTTACAGCTTAGTACAAAAAAAAAAACTGTAATTTTAGCATCGTGAAATATACTTAATTCTAAGTCAACCGAAAAAAAATAAAACTGTGAAAAGCTGTTTTGGGTCGTCTTTCCACTAATACAACTATCACAACTCTAGTTTTGGTTGACATAATACATAGTTTACAGATTTTACCGATATGACTATATGTTGGCTCTATACAGGCTAAAAGTATTGCTTTTTTAAATGGAGTCTGGTGGGTTTAGTGCTAGCGACTTCTGAGCCGTTTCTGGTCAAACGGAAAGGTCTCAAAGACTTTTAAAGATGTATCTGTAGAAATCCTTTCCATAATGTTGTCAGACACTTAGAATATTAATCTGAGGCTGTCAGCTTTTATAAACATAAATACAAGCTGGACATTTGCACTATTAACTTCCATTGTAGCTTTTTTCTCCACTGCCGCCAGCAGCGATCTCTCTTAATACTGGACCAATGTCAGATTGTTGCTCCCATCAGTCACTTACACACAAACACATGGGAAAATGGGGTTGTAAAAAAACGGTAGTTACCCTTTAAGGGTGACTGGCACAACGCCAAACGGATCAAAGAGAAAATCTGCCAAAAACATTTACACCTCTACGTTCAAATATATTACAGGAGAAATGATATTGTTGTGTTTATTTTGGAACCTTTAATTGTCAGAAATGTGTTGATCTAGTACACCAGTAATACCAGTAAAATATTTCTTAGTTTTCCATCCGTGGATGTCCAGGTGGGTGTCTGGAGTGGGACTGTATGAGGAAGAAACAGATAAAAACAAAATGCTTTGGTCCATGCATGATCTATGTTGGCTGTTGATATATTCCAGAGCGTGCGTGCCGTCTACCCGTTCTCCTTCCACAGTACTAAGTGAATGCTATGGTCCGGCATGCTGGTGGCAAACACCAGTCCAGAGTCATTGTCCCCATCCAGGCCGTTGAGCCAGGAGGTCACACCGGCCAGGAAGCTGGATCCCCGTTTGGACTTCCTGTAGGCTGGCAGAGGCCAGCGGCCCGAAATGGCTTCTGTCCTCAAGTCCATCACATACAGGAAGTGGTTGTCGAAAAGGAGCGCAAACACCTCGCCAAAGCTGAGCAGGGACAGGTTAGCTGGGTCCTGTGTTTTGATCACCCTAGGAACATGAAACATGCTGTTAATAGAACACTAGAAATAGGGAGCAGAGATCAGAATCAGAATGGTTCTTCTTAATAAATGATTCTAGGAACATGAAAACATGCTGGTAATAGAACACTAGAAACAGCATCAGAATGGTTCTTCTTAATAAATGATTCCAGGAACATGAAAACATGCTGTTAATAGAACACTAGAAACAGCATCAGAATGGTTCTTCTTAATAAATGATTCCAGCCGTATCAGCCTGCTGTACTCCTCTGGCAGGTGCTGTTACAATAATAAAAGGTCACAAAGGAATATATTTTGTGGTCTCACCATCAAATACCTAATAAAAACCAAAGTGACCAGAAACATCAACACCTGGACAAACATTGACGTGATCAGAACAACCTAAAATGCCAGAAACATCTTTGGGAAACATTTATCGGACTTGTACTTGGATTTTTTTAGTTTGGCCCATGTCCCATCCACTAACATGGAGGGGGTGGGTTTATTGACCTATAATACAGCCAGCCACAAGATCATCCATATGTTTTGGCTTCCAAGCTGTCCCTCTTTACATCCAGTCTAAGGGTCAAACGGACAGAGACGCTAGTACGACCATAAATGACAGAAAAATTTGGTTTTATTTTCTTTTCATCTGGCTGTAAACAACACTTAAGACACTTTGAGTACAAATCAGCTGTATGGGCATACGTCAGGTGTGCCAGCGCTACCCCAACTCTGAGAGATCCAGAGAGATTCCCTGGCAGTGAAAGGCTTAATCAGCAGTGTGTAAACTCATTTAGCCACGGCTTGAATGTAAAAGACCTTTATTCATAAGTAACAGTTACGCATTCCAAAATCAAATGGCTTTGTTTTTGTTTTTACAATTCATTTATAAAATCAAATTTAGAATATTTATTGTCAGCTTCTGAAACAATATGACTGAAGGAGTTAAAGGTGAACGTTCTCCACTGGTACTGACGCTGGGACACTGCTAACACCTTGCACTGGGTCCTAGTACACAGCCACTGACTCAGCCCTGACAACAATCATTCAGTTGCTTTGGTGTTCCCCATGATAGGGGCAGTTTCTTTCCCCTTAACAGACCATTCATAGTTTTAGACACATCTCTTAGAACTAGAATTATGGTATATGAACATGATGATATGATGCCTGTTAATACTAAATAAACTAAGCTACAGTGGGGAGTATTTGATATTTGATCCACTGCTGATTTTGCAGATTTTCCTACTTCCAAAGCATGTAGAGGTATGCCATTTTTATCATAGGTACACTTCAACTGTGAGAGACGGAATGTCAGATCTATCTATCATATAATCAAGAATATAATAAAACTAAAGGGAGACTTGGCATGCATCCAGATCTGGTTGGGAGAGTTCTAGCCTGTCCAGGCTCCTCTCTTTACCCTGTCTCTCTTAGTTATGCTGTAATAGTTTTAGACTGCTGGGGTACTTCGTTCGACACACTGAGCTCCTCTCTCCTCTATCTTTCTATCTTCCTATTTTGTGTGCATCCATGTCCCAGAAATGCTTGTTACTAACCTAGCTCTGGGGAGTCATTCCCCGGAGTCCTTATGTCCTTTTTCTCCCAGCGTGTTTCCTCGGATCAGGGAGGCTCCAAAATCATGGTTGCAGCTGACGCCATGGTCCCGCTACACGCTCCCTTCCCTGCCACGATCTGCGGTGCCCAGCTACGTCCTGCTGTGCCTTGTAATACTGCACAGTGCCCTGCTATGCCATGAACTACTACAAAGAACTACTACAAACTACTTTATTTTTATTTATTTTTTGGGACTGTTATTGCCACTCTTCATTGTAACCCCAACCGGTCGTCAGACACCGCCTACCAAGAGCCTGGGTCTGTCCGAGGTTTCTTCCCAAAGGGGAGTTTTTCCTTGCCACTGTCGCACTGTTGCTTGCTCTGGAGGAAACTACTAGAACTGTTGGGTCCTTGTAAAGTGTCTTGAGATAACTCTTGTTATGAATTGATACTATAAATAAAATTGAATTGAATTAAATAAAAATCCAGGAAATCACATTGTATGATTTTTAAAGAATTAATTTGCATTTTATTGCATGCGTCAGAAAAGCAGTTCTTAATATTTGGTACAGAAACCTTTGTTTGCAATTCCAGAAATCATACGTTTCCTGTAGTTCTGGACCAGGTCTGCACGCACTGCAGACCTGTACAATAATAAAAGGTCACAAAGGAATATATTTTGTGGTCTCACCATCAAATACCTAATAAAAACCAAAGTGACCAGAAACATCAACACCTGGACAAACATTGACGTGATCAGAACAACCTAAAATGCCAGAAACATCTTTGGGAAACATTTATCGGACTTGTACTTGGATTTTTTTAGTTTGGCCCATGTCCCATCCACTAACATGGAGGGGGTGGGTTTATTGACCTATAATACAGCCAGCCACAAGATCATCCATATGTTTTGGCTTCCAAGCTGTCCCTCTTTATATCCAGTCTAAGGGTCAAACGGACAGAGACGCTAGTACGACCATAAATGACAGAAAAATGTGGTTTTATTTTCTTTTCATCTGGCTGTAAACAACACTTAAGACACTTTGAGTACAAATCAGCTGTATGGGCATACGTCAGGTGTGCCAGCGCTACCCCAACTCTGAGAGATCCAGAGAGATTCCCTGGCAGTGAAAGGCTTAATCAGCAGTGTGTAAACTCAAAAAAGGGATTTTGGCCCCCTCCTCCATACAGACCTTCTCCAGATCTTTCAGGTTTTGGAGCTGTCGCTGGGCAACACAGACTTTCAGCTCCCTCCAAAGATTTTCTATTGGGTTTAGGTCTGGAGACTGGCTAGGCCCCTCCAGGACCTTGAGATGCTTCTTACGGAGCCACTCCTTAGTTGCCATGGCTGTGTGTTTCGGGTCGTTGTCATGTTGGAAGACCCAGCCTCGACCCATCTTCAATGCTCTAACTGAGGGAAGGAGGTTGTTGGCCAAGATCTGGCCATCCATGGCCCCATCCATCCTCCCCTCAGTACGGTGCAGTCGTCCTGTCCCATGTGCAGAAAAGCATCCCCAAAGAATGATGTTTCCACCTCCATGCTCCACAGCTGGGATGGTGTTCTTGGAGTTGGACTCATCCTTCTTCTTCCTCAAAAAAAGGCAAGTGAAGTATTTCTGTCTCATCAGAACACATGACCTTGTCCCATTCCTCCTCTGGATCATCCAGATGGTCATTGGGCCTGGACATGCGCTGGCTTGAGCAGGGGGACCTTGCACGCACTGCAGGATTTTAATCCATTACGGCGTAGAGTGTTACTAATGGTTTTCTTTAAGACTATGGTCCCAGCTCTCTTCAGGTCATTGACCAGGTTCTGTTGTGTAGTTCTGCTAGGCTACTCACAGAGTGTTGGCTGACTCATTATGAATGGGTCCAGCACGGGTCAAATGACGGGTCAGCAGAGTTACAGATCTGTAACTATTACTGTATCGTCACTGTGGTGCATTTTTATGAACTATAATATTCTGGCCATGGGTCACATCTCTGGTCCAGGTCCAGGTCCAGGTCTAGCAGCTCCGTCTCACACGCTGTTACTCTACCAACTGAAGTTAGCTGCATTCAATAACTTCTTCTGTGTTTTTCACCGTGGCGGCCGCAATAGCAGAGTTGCCCGCGGAAACACTGGTACAAATACAGGTTTGCCTTTGCTAACAGACACTAACTAGCACCCTAGAGCCCTGTGAGCTAACAGACTAGAGCCCTGTGAGCTAACAGACACTAACTAGCACCCTAGAGCCCTGTGAGCTAACAGACACTAACTAGCACCCTAGAGCCCTGTGAGCTAACAGACACTAACTAGCACCCTAGAGCCCTGTGAGCTAACAGACACTAACTAGCACCCTAAAGCCCTGTGATCTAACAGACACTAACTAGCACCCTAGAGCCCTGTGATCTAACAGACACTAACTAGCACCCTAGAGCCCTGTGATCTAACAGACACTAACTAGCACCCTAGAGCCCTGTGATCTAACAGACACTAACTAGTACCCTAGAGCCCTGTGATCTAACAGACACTAACTAGTACCCTAGAGCCCTGTGAGCTAACAGACGCTAACTAGTACCCTAGAGCCCTGTGAGCTAACAGACGCTAACTAGCAGTGGTCACTGCTGTTGTCTGAATAACACAGACGGGACAAAATGTTGAGTTTACTGGTAAACTGGTAAACCTTGAGACCGACGTGTAACCGACTGTTATCTGTTGAGTTTTCCTCCCGTCCCTCTGTCCTCTGTGACTGTGTCCATCTAGACACTAAACTGCGCGGTGCAGGGAACAACTCTGACTGGCACATGATCAGACAGTGGTGTACGGAGCGGTAGATTGGTTTTCCAAAGAAAATAAATAAATAAACGGAATGACGCATTTAAAATATCGCTCAATCAGCCAAATTTGATCATGGGAAGCTAAAATTGTGATTAAAATTCCATTAATTGTGCAGCCCTATCTGCCAATATTATGTTGAAAGAGCAATTTAGTTTTCTGCAGGGATCTCTCATCATCCATCTCAGCTTTAATCATACACCTGGCAACACCAGCAGTGTCACAGCTCGCTTATCACCCATGCTTACCTGGGACCAAAAGACCAGAAGCTGCACAAAACCTGAGCCAAAGCTCAAACCTGGACAGTGAAACTAGCCAATTTGGACACATTTATAAATGTATTGCTATGCCATAAACTATACAAGAATCAAATGTGCCAAAGGTGCAGTCCCTTGAATGTCCGCTGGAGGCCGGCTCCAAAAGTGAGTCAATCACCATTGAAATGCCAAAACGTGCAGCACAACTAACCATGTTTACAGGTTTGGTGTCTACAGCTAGCTAGATAGCTAGATAGCTTGCTCAGCTTTGAGTGACAGGTGGGTGCGTCACATGTGGCCACTAGAGACTGTGGGCTTCATTCGCCCCGCCTCGGATTCAGCACACTCCCCCTCCTTTGCATTTCTTTGGTTTAGATGGGAGTTAGGCGGAGTCAGCCAAAGCAAAGACGGCAACGGACAGAGGCATCGTGAATGGCCCACTTTGAGCTTCACGTTTCAGAAACCTGTGGGTGACGTGACGGAGACTATGACCAGCTACTGGCAGCCATATTTTTACCTGAGAATCTCAAAACTGGCAAAGTCCCACTGATAGACTCCGAGGTCAGAGCTGCAGACGATGTAGCGTCCGTCAAACTGCAGGCGAGGCTGGAGGCTGATGCTGCGGTCCTCGGACACGGACAGCGTCTTCAAACACTTGCAGTTGATTTCTCTCCCTAAAGGCCAGACCTGCACAGGAAACACACTTCAGGTAAAGCAGCTCACACATGAGAACATGAGACAAAGACAAGAGACAGCTAGAGACAGGACCATTACCTTAATTTCGTACTTATCAGCACTTAGGAGGATATAATCCCCAGGACTATGCACCATAGATTCCACCTCACTTTTCTGTAGCAACACCTGATGGGAGATAACAACACCAAGCACTGCATTACACTGATCCTGTCACTTTAGTTTGGGACTGCTAACAAATGGCATTTATAACAAAAGGTCAGTATTAACTAAAACTATGCATGATTAAAATCAAACTCATTTCCTAGAATGAGTTGGCTGACCTTGGTGACCCACTCGGTGTGTCCCGTCAGAGTGTTGAGACACGCCCCAGCAGACAGAGCCCACACCTTCACCGTGAAGTCCGCCGAGCCACTGACCAGCACGTCCAGTTCATCGTTGTAGTCCACACTGAACACTGAGCACACACAACAAGGTTTTCAAAAGAAGATTCATGAAAATGCCATCATATCAAATAGGCCTGAACCATTTGGTGAAAACATCTAACTGGGATTTTGCACCAGATATTGCGATTACGATTTGATTCACAACTTTTTCTTAAAAGTTTAGCTGAAGTTCCATATTCCCTGTGTAACAGATAAAACATGTCATGGAGCATTAGAACATGAGACACCATCAAAACTGCTCTATAATCTTATGCAAGGATGAGCATGGGACATTGAACAGTCAAACACAGAACAATTATCACAAAAGATAAAGTTATAATAATAAACACTTCAAATAAAAATATCATTACTTTCCTGTAAACTGAAATATCTGACCTGCAGCATCTACACCTGGCACCTTCTACCATCATGATAAATAAAGTAATGAATGTAAATAGAAGGTTTCTAGAAACAATCTGAGGTGTGTAACATTATTCCAGCATTTGAACAGTAAATTTAATAATAAAAAGAGGAATAAAAAAGTTAAACCAAACATTCAACTAAATGGTGCACAGTCGATTTATCACGATCTCCACGATTAACTAATCACAAATTTTCCAACATCAATTTGACAGTGATTAATAGTATAGCCCTGACATCAAATAAATAAATGCGTTCAAAAAATATATCACACACAAATTTGGAAGGAGCATCATACATGCATACCGTTTGCTTTCAAGCATTCAAATGATACAGTTTAAGAGAATTTCAATTTTCAATTTCAATTTATTTATAGTATCAATTCACAACAAGAGTTATCTCAAGACACTTTACAGATAGAGTAGGTCTAGACCACACTCCAGAATTCACAAGGACCCAACAGTTTCCTCCAGAGCAAGCAACAGTGCGACAGTGGCGAGGAAAAACTTCCTTTTAGGCAGAAACCTCGGTCAGACCCAGGCTCTTGGTAGGCGGTGTCTGACGGGCCGGTTGGGGTTATAGAATAGCTAGAATTGGTTAGAATAGCAGTAGGGATGCACGCTGAGGACATTTCCCAGCAGTATCCATTCATTCTACAGGAAAAGACGCTCAGTGTCTGGAGAGCGCTTGCTGTGATCTCTGGCCTCCGTGCTTGAGCTTTCCAGTCTCCAGATGCTGCCGCGCTTTCAGGGTCCCAGTGTCAGTCAACTTTCCACTCTTGTCACATGATAAGTACAAGCTTTTTTATTTGATGAACATGAGCGCTAACGCGCAAAACCCCAAATGGCTTTTATTTCTATTTAAAAACCAATCTAAAGGACAGATAAGGTTACTGCTGTGGTGTGTGATGGTTGTATGAGCGAAAAATGTGTAACGGGGTGTGTGGAGCTGCAGCTCTGCGGGGGGCACCCTGATCTTCTCAGAAGTCCTTACCAGCCAGTGTTGTAGTAGTAGGTAGGGCTCGTCTTGGAATCGACTGCATTTTTACTCGTCTAGTCTCAGATGAAGAGGATTCTGGATTTTATTACTGCACAGATATTACTAAATGATTTACTGTACAGTGAGGAAAATAAGTATTTGAACACCCTGCTATTTTGCAAGTTCTCCCACTTAGAAATCATGGAGGGGTCTGAAATTGTCATCATAGGTGCATGTCCACTGTAAGAGACATAATCTAAAAAAAAAAAAATCCAAAAATCACAATGTATGATTTTTTAACTATTTATTTGTATGATACAGCTGCAAATAAGTATTTGAACACCTGAGAAAATCAATGTTAATATTTGGTACAGTAGCCTTTGTTTGCAGTTCCTGAGGTCAAACGTTTCCTGTAGTTTTTCACCAGGTTTGACATACTGCAGAAGGGAGATTTTAGCCCACTCCTCCACACAGATCTTCTCTAGATCAGTCAGGTTTCTGGGCTGTCGCTGAGAAACACCGAGTTTGAGCTCCCGCCAAAGATTCTCTATTGGGTTTAGGTCTGGAGACTGGCTAGGCCACGCCAGAACCTTGATATGCTTCTTACAGAGCCACTCCTTGGTTATCCTGGCTGTGTGCTTTGGGTCATTGTCATGTTGGAAGACCCAGCCTCGACCCATCTTCAATGCTCTGAGGGAAGGAGGTTGTTCCCCAAAATCTCGCAATACATGGCCCCGGTCCTCCTCTCCTTTATACAGTGCAATCGCCCTGTCCCATGTGCAGAAAAACACCCCCAAAGCCTGACGCTACCAACCCCATGCTTCACAGTAGGGATGGTGTTCTTGGGATGGTACTCATCATTCTTCTTCCTCCAAACACTGTTAGTGGAATTATGACCAAAAGGTTCTATTTGGTCTCATCTGACCACATGACTTTCTCCCATGACTCCTCTGGATAATCCAAATGGTCATTGGAAAACTTAAGATGGGCCTTGACATGTGCTGGTTTAAGCAGGGGAACCTTCCGTGCCATGCATGATTTCAAACCATGACGTCTTAGTGTATTACCAACAGTAACCTTGGAAACGGTGGTCCCTGCTCTTTTCAGGTCATTGACCAGCTCCTCCCGTGTAGTTATGGGCTGATTTCTCACCTTTCTTAGGATCATTGAGACCCCACGAGGTGAGATCTTGCATGGAGCCCCAGTCCGAGGGAGATTGACAGTCATGTTTAGCTTCTTCCATTTTCTAATGATTGCTCCAAAAGTGGACCTTTTTTCACCAAGCTGCTTGGCAATTTCCCCCGTAGCCCTTTCCAGCCTTGTGGAGGTGGACAATTTTGTCTCTAGTGTCTTTGGACAGCTCTTTGGTCTTGGCCATGTTAGTAGTTGGATTCTTACTGATTGTATGGGGTGGACAGGTGTCTTTATGCAGCTACCGACCTTAAACAGGTCCATCTAATTTAGGATAATAAATGGAGTGGAGGTGGACATTTTGAAGCAGACTAACAGCTCTTTGAGGGTCAGAATTGTAGCTGATAGACAGGTGTTCAAATACTTATTTGCAGCTCTGTCATACAAATAAATATTTAAAAAATCATACATTGTGATTTCTGGGTGTTTTTTTTTAGATTATGTCTCTCACAATTTCAGACCCCTCCATGATTTCTAAGTGGGAGAACTTGCAAAATAGCAGGGTGTTCAAATACTTATTTTCCACACTGTAATATACAGTATATATATACAGTGGGTACGGAAAGTATTCAGACCCCTTTAAATTTTTCACTCTTTGTTTCATTGCAGCCTTTTTCCAAAAATCAAAAAAGTTCATTTTATTTCTCAGTAATGTACACTCAGCAACCCATCTTGACAGAAAAAAACAGAAATTTAGAAATTTTTGCATATTTATTAAAAAACAAAAACTGAAATATCACATGGTCATATGTATTCAGACCCTTTGCCGTGACCCTCATATGTAACTCAGGTGCTGTCTATTTCTTCTGATCATCCTTGAGATGGTTCTACACCTTCATTGGAGTCCAGCTGTGTTGATTATACTGATTGGACTTGATTAGGAAAGCCACACACCTGTCTATATAAGACCTTACAGCTCACAGTGCATGTCAGAGCAAATGACAATCATGAGGTCAAAGGAACTGCCTGAAGAGCTCAGAGACAGAATTGTGGCAAGGCACAGATCTGGTCAAGGTTACAAAAAAATTTCTGCTGCACTTAAGGTACCTAAGAGCACAGTGGCCTCCATAATCCTCAAATGGAAGACGTTTGGGACGACCAGAACCCTTCCTAGAGCTGGCCGTCCGGCCAAACTGAGCTATCGGGGAGAAGAGCCTTGGTGAGAGAGGCAAAGAAGAACCCAATGGTCACTGTGGCTAAGCTCCAGAGATGCAGTCGGGAGATGGGAGAAAGTTGTAGTAAGTCAACCATCACTGCAGCAATCCACCAGTCGGGGCTTTATGGCAGAGTGGCCCGAAGGAAGCCTCCTCAGTGCAAGACACATGAAAGCCCGCATGGAGTTTGCTAAAAACACCTGAAGGACTCCAAGATGGTGATAAATAAAATCCTCTGGTCTGATGAGACCAAGATAGAACTTTTTGGCCTTAATTCTAAGCGGTATGTGTGGAGAAAACCAGGCACTGCTCATCACCTGTCCAATACAGTCTCAACAGTGAAGCATGGTGGTGGCAGCATCATGCTGTGGGGGTGTTTTTCAGCTGCAGGGACAGGACGACTGGTTGCAATCGAGGGAAAGATGAATGCGGCCAAGTACAGGGATATCCTGGACGAAAACCTTTTCCAGAGTGCTCTGGACCTCAGACTGGGCCGAAGGTTTACCTTCCAACAAGACAATGACCCTAAGCACACCGCTAAAATAACGAAGGAGTGGCTTCACAACAACTCTGTGGCTGTTCTTGAATGGCCCAGCCAGAGCCCTGACTTAAACCCAATTGAGCATCTCTGGAGAGACCTGAAAATGACTGTCCACCAACGTTTACCATCCAACCTGACAGAACTGGAGAGGATCTGCAAGGAGGAATGGCAGAGGATACCCAAATCCAGATGTGAGAAACTTGTTGCATCTTTCCCAAAACGACTCATGGCTGTATTAGATCAAAAGGGTGCTTCTACTAAATACTGAACAAAGGGTCTGAATACTTATGACCATGTGATATTTCAGTTTTTGTTTTTTAATAAATATGCAAAAATTTCTAAATTTCTGTTTTTTTCTGTCAAGATGGGTTGCTGAGTGTACATTACTGAGAAATAAAATGAACTTTTTTGATTTTTGGAAAAAGGCTGCAATGAAACAAAGAGTGAAAAATGTAAAGGGGTCTGAATACTTTCCGTACCCACTGTATATGCTTGTGCCTCCTGAATTGTGTGTCTTCATTCATATAAATAAAGGCCTTTCCCCTGGCAGCATGGTCCCAGGGAGAGTCCGTTACAGCCTGACTCTACATGTTAAAACCCTATTATCCTATTAGAGCTAACTTCACAGCGAAGCGTCCAGGTCCAGTCAAAGTAATGCAGCAGCTGGCGTATCAGCGCCAGACGCACGTCTAAAATATATAATGCTGTAGATGAGAGGGGGGTCGACCGCTGAAAGTCAAAGATGTTTAGCCAGCAGCTAAAACATCTTTGTGGGGCACCAAATAATTCTCTATGCAGGAAAACCCCTGCACATATGATTCTGTATACCTGAGTACACTGGATTGAAATGTGCTATACAACATATACAACACCAACCTGCTCCAGTGTGGCCACGAAACTGCTGGATTTTAGCACCTGTGCTCCACTCCCAGCATGCCATAGTGTTGTCAAAGGACCCAGTCACCAGCTTCTGTTCATCAAACTTCACAGTGGCACAGGTGTGTGTCTGAATTCCATAAATGCACTGTCCAGTGCGCACGTCCCATAATTTGGCAGAGAGGTCATCGGAGCCTGAAAACAAGAGGGCATCTCTGTTATGGCTGTGACACACCTATAGCAGCCCATCCAGACACACACAGCAACATGGCTCAAACCTGCAACAAATGTGTAGCAGCGGACCCTACTTTTTAAATGTTCACCATTTTAAATGTTGTGGTAATGGAAGCCATACCTCAGTTTGGGAATGACTTTTTCACATTTTATTAAAACAACGTTTATAAAGATGAAAGCTGTGGATCCCTTCACCTGTTATAAGACGCTAGCAATGCAACACAGGACAGAAAATAAGGACAGCAGAGACAACAGGTAGTTCGGACCACAGTGTTTTACTGTATACAGTTACAGCTGAAAATGACGACAGAAACAAACTAGTTTGCTGATTTCACAAATATCCACAATTCAAATCAACAGCCAGTTATCTACAGGAAGCAATTGTTGTGTTGGGGCTATTCTGTTACTGTGTCGTAGTTCCAGACTACACAATAATTCTAAGCAGGCTTTGAGTTGGTAGTAACTTTAAGGGTCTGAATTTTGGATTACTATTATTCATATTATTCATTTTAATACTCACATTCCTCGAAGCACAGGCCGAGGAGGTGGAGTTGCAGCTATCTTCGATTCTAGTCTACTAATTAGCTCTAAACCTAAACTGAATTATAACTCATTTGAAAGTCTTGTTCTTAGTCTTTCACACCCAAGTTGGAAATCCCTGCAACCAGTTCTATTTGTTATAGTGTACCGAGCACCTGGTCCATACTCTGAATTTGCAGAGCTTTTGTCAAATTTAGTGCTAAAAACGGACAAAGTTATTATTGTAGGGGATTTTAATATTCATGTGGACGATGAGAATGATAGCCTTAGTACTGCGTTTATCTCTCTTTTAGATTCTATTGGCTTCTCTCAAAGTGTTCATAAACCGACTCACCGTTTTGGCCACACCCTCGATCTTGTTCTGGTCTATGGTGTTGAAATTGAACATTTAATAGTGTTCCCACAGAATTCCTTTCTATCTGACCACTGTTTGATAACTTTTGAGTTTATACTGCTGAACTACACGCCATTAGGCAAAAACTTCTTTACAAGATGTCTATCTGATAGTGCTGTAGCTAAATTTAAGGATGTGATTCCATCAGCTTTTAATTCATTACCAAGTCACAAAGTAACGGAGGACTCCTATGCTAATTTCAGTCCCTCCAAAATCCATCATTTTGTTGATAGTGCAGCAGGCTCGCTGAGAATGACACTGGACTCAGTTGCCCCTCTAAAAAAGAAGATAACAAAACAAAGACGGTTAGCTCCATGGTATAACACTGAAACTCGCAAATTAAAGCAAATATCGCAGAAACTTGAGAAGATTTGGCGTTCCACCAAACTGGAAAATTCTCGTCTAATATGGCAAGATAGTCTTAAAACGTATAGGAAGGCCCTCCGTTATGCCAGAGCAGCGTACTACTCGTCATTAATAGAGGAAAATAGTAACAACCCCAGGTTTCTTTTCAGCACTGTAGCCAGGCTAACGGAAGGTCACAGCTCTACTGAGCCAAGTATTCCCATAGCTCTTAGTAGTAACGACTTTATGAGATTCTTCAATGATAAAATTACAACTATTAGAAGCAAAATTCACCAAGACCTGCCTTTAACTGGCACTGACTTATCTCTAAACTCAGGAACCTTAGAAACAGCTGTAAAACCAGATATATGTTTAGACTGCTTTGCTTCACTTTATCTTTATCAATTTAATTCAATTATTTCTTCATCTAAACCATCAACCTGCCTCTTAGACCCCATCCCAACTACCCTTAGTCAACACTTCTCTACTAGATATAACCAATCTGTCTTTATTAACAGGCTATGTACAACAGTACTTTAAAGTAGCTGTAATTAAACCTCTTCTGAAAAAGCCCAACCTTGATCCAGATGTTTTAGCCAACTATAGACCTATATCCAATCTTCCATTTCTCTCTAAGATTCTTGAGAAAGCAGTCGCCAAACAGCTGTGTGACTTTCTGCATAGCAACAGCTTATTTTCAGTCAGGATTTAGAGTTCATCATAGCACAGAGACAGCACTTGTGAAAATTACTAATGACCTCCTAATTGCATCAGACAAAGGACTTATTTCTGTACTGGTGTTATTAGATCTTAGTGCTGCATTTGATACCATTGACCATCATATCTAATTACAGAGATTGGAACATTTAATTGGCATTAAAGGAACTGCTCTAAGCTGGTTTAAGTCTTATTTATCAGATCGATCTCAGTTTGTTCATGTTAACGATGAATCCTCTGTGCACGCCAAAGTTAGTTATGGAGTCCCACAAGGACCTGTGCTCGGTCCAATCCTGTTCACTTTATATATGCTTCCTTTAGGTAATATCAGGAAACACTCCATAAACTTTCATTGTTATGCAGATTATACTCAATTATATCTATCAATCAAACCGGATGAAACTAATCAGTTAGCTAAACTTCAAATGTGCCTTCAGGACATTAAAACCTGGATGACCTGTAATTTTCTAATGTTAAACTCAGAAAAAAAGTTATTGCTCTGGGGCCCAAGCACCTCCGTGACGCATTATCCAAAAAGATAGTCACTCTTGATGGCATCACCCTGGCCTCCAGCACCACTGTGAGGAATCTTGGAGTTATCTTTGATCAGGACATGTCCTTTAATTCTCACATAAAGCAAATTTAAAGGATTGCCTTTTTTCACCTACGTAATGTTGCAAAAATCAGTATCCTGTCTAAAAATGATGCAGAAAAACTAGTCCATGCATTTGTTACTTCTAGGCTGGATTACTGCAATAAGTATTTGAACACCCTGCTATTTTGCAAGTTGTCCCACTTTGAAATCATGGAGGGGTCTGAAATTGTCATCGTAGGTGCATGTCCACTGTGAGAGACATAATCTAAAAAAAAATATTCCAGAAATCACAATGTATGATTTTGTAACTATTTTGTTGTATGATACAGCTGCAAATAAGTATTTGAACACCTGTCTATTATTATTATTATACGGCAGAAGCAGGCATAGTAGGGACAGGGGTTACTGAGGGGAAGGTATACAAGGAGTTAGCCCTCGACCAAACGAGAGCGATAGTCAGTTATTGAGGCGTCGTAGAGAATGAACATTTTAGATAGATAGATAGATAGATAGAGTTTATTGTCATTACACATGTACAGGTACAATGCAACGAAATACCGGTTAGAGTATGCCTCCGAGCCGCTGCTTTTTAAAGCGCCGCCACACGCATTCTCTGAAAAGAAAGGATTTATGCAGACAGCAACATGGTATACAGTACACAACATAACACTTGATACACAAGACAACACACAGTTCATGTGGACACATGAAGGAATTTTTGAGGTGGCTTGGGAGGGAGTGAGAAACCTTGAAAATCTAGAGAATGAACAAAGGAAAACCCCTGTGTACTAGGGCTGTAATCTCCCAGTCGACTGGTCGATTTATTGGTCGATAAGTTCAAATACTTATTTGCAGCTGTATCATACAAATAAATAGCAAAAAAATCATACATTGTGATTTCTGGATTTTTTTTTAGATTTTGTCTCTCACAGTGGACATGCACCTACAATGACAATTTCAGATTTCTCAAATAATTCATCTAACGTTTTTTTTTTGTCTCAAATAAAACGAACATATGTTAAATTACACTCCGTTCATTGTTGTTTAACCAAACTTTAATGTTTTCTGAAAATACATGCATTTCCTATTATTATTATCATATTGTTTAGGGAAGCCATAAACCAACCATAGGGCTACACTCTGTAATACTGGTCACTTCATTTCAACACTACATCTGGAGTGAAGCTATGTTGTAATTTAGTAGCTCAAATGCTCAGTACTAGTACCTACTGTAGCAGTAGCAGTTCTAATGCTCAGTACTAGTACCTACTGTAGCAGTAGCAGTTCTAATGCTCAGTACTAGTACCTACTGTAGCAGTAGCAGTTCTAATGCTCAGTACTAGTACCTACTGTAGCAGTATTGTCTATGTAGCTATTATGAGTTATCACCATATGATATCAGAGAAATGGCTGTACTCATAAATCCTGGGTGTTCTGACACTGTTTTTGCTTTTATATCAACAAATAACCCAAATTGATTGTCTTGATACTGTCATGCATAAGACCTTTTTTTCTGTCCTGGACTCGGTCTTGACTCGGACTTGAACCTCTTTGGACTCGGTCTTGACTCGGACTTGACTAGTCCTGGTCTCGGACTTGTCTTGGACTCGACAAAGGTGGTCTTGACTACAGCTCTACCTGAAACTGACACACAATGGACCTGCTGGTCTGGTGTCTGCTGGGTGTGTAAACAGGCAACTCATTGCAAACACAACATGTTCCAAGGTGACTCAATGAATGCAGTGATTGGATGCCATAACAAAAGCATTGGTTCAGTGTAATGCAATAAAACAGCCCTATGCATGTTGATTCAAAGCTACGGTCATAGTATGGTCAGCCTGTTCCACATAGAAAGTGTAGGCAAGCGCCAGCGTACCTGTGCAGAGGAGGCCGTCCTTATAGTAGAGGGCGTAAACCCGAGCACTGTGGCCAATCAGGGACGATGTCTCAAATGCCTCCTGATCCTGCAACTGCACCATGCGCAGTTTAGCCTTCAGGTAGACCCCCTTCCAGTGGGGGGCATCTTGAATGGACTCGTCAATCCTCCAGCCCAGCTCCCGACACACACCCTGCCACACCTCTGTACACGAGTTGATCACCTGCAAGGAGACAAACACTCATTGGAATGTTGGAACACTTCCATGGCTGAATGACCAGTACTTGAATACTAGAAAGGGTGAGTTTATATACAGTACTTTTTGTTCATGTGGTGTTTAGATTCTAAAACGTATTGAATTATTTCTGGCTTTGCCATTAATATGATATCAGGTAACCCTATCCATTTAGGAAATGACTAGATCACCAGAGCTGTTGGAAATGGGGACTGTGAGGTTCCTTTTAGAAAAACCTCCTTCAGCCATAATGCACTCTATTAAAAGTAGTGCATTATGGAACATACTACCCCCAACTATAAGGGAACGTCCCACTCTGGTGACCTCTCTGTGGTTATGATCTAAAGCACAGTGACACTAAGCAGCAGCACAGGCTGCAGTGTGTGCATGTTTCATATTTCAATTGTCCTTTTAGACTTACTGTAGAAAACCATTGGTATTGGCCGTTTATCGACAATCACAAGGTGCTCGAGGCACCTCTAGTCCCCACATTATACCAACTACACAGAAGCAAGCTGAGCTACATACAGTCCTCCACTTCTCCAACAACTGGCCCGTGATCAGTTTACAGTGTTCATACAACTATCTTACGATATTTTGATTTACTGGCGCTGATTAGTTGGACTTCTTGAGATCATGCCTGTTGGCAGAGCAGCATGTTACTTGTTATTTTTATAGCACTGAACTTGGAGGAAAAGAAAAGACGAGAGACTTTCTGCTGCTTTTCATGGCACTCACACTGCAATTGCAATCAGCTGCGTGCAGGAGGACTTTTATTAACCACGCCCACAGACAGGTGGCTCGTAGGTGTTTATTACAAATTAATTTTGCCCATCCTTAATGAAAACACAAATAAACATTCAATAGATGTAGCATCATTCAACAATGCCAACCATTTCCCCCTTGTGGAAGGTGACACCATAGACGCACTGCAGATGTTGAACTAGAGGTGTGAATCTTCACTGGTCTCACGATTCCATATCACGATGCATCACGATACCATACCTCCTCAACATAATTATTTATAGCTACACATGGTTTTCATCAAATTAAAGCAGTCAGATAAATAAACTCCCTTTTATTGTATCTGCTCATAAAAAAGAGACTTCCTGAATGTAGTGGAGTCTAAACACAACAGACCCAAAGCAGCAACAATTATCGATTATGGTCTGCCACTGCATCCATGCAGAATTGTCCACGTCGGCACGTTGACCTGCTGGAATATTATCATGCATTCGTCACAGAGGAAATGCAGATTGAATTGCACACTGTTCATGACAAACTGAAGCGCAGTAAGAAATGCAGCGAGATAACAAGGTTTTAGGCCAATGCTATGGAAATATAAATAATGCACACAGACCCGTTTAACCGTAAGGCATCAACATTTTATAAAAATTCAATTCATTTAACCAGTAGCATATGTGACAGCTTGAGAATAATTTGGCAGAGAGACCTTGAGTGCACAATTGACATGGATACATGGAAACAGATTTTAGCTAATAATGGTAAATATATTAAGGAAGCTAGAGGGAAATTTATTCAATGTAAAATTTTGCACCGGTACTACTGGACGCCAAATAGGCTTTTCAAAATAGGACTAATGAGTACCAACACATGCTGGAAATGTAAAACTGAGATGGGCATCTTTTTGCATCTCATATGGGAATGCTCTATGGTAAAACCTTTTTGGCATAACATACTGGAGTTCTTGGGGACGTGGGCAGGGGTAACCTTGCCGATATCTCCGAGATTATGCCTTTTGGGAGATAAAACAGAAACGCCAACCCTGACAAAAAGTGCATATTCAGTTGTGATGGAATAGCCTCTGCTGCCAGAATTATATTGAGACACTGGAAATCACCCATAAACCCAACAATGCAGGAGTGGAAACTCCTCATGAGTGAGACAGCATCATATGAGGTTATGTTGGCCAGGATAAGGGGCAAAGGACCGGGGACATTGGGGATTTGGGATTACTTTATGGCCCACCTGACTTCCGACTAGTAGCCTGATTGTGAGATTATAACTGGATTTTCATGCCATATTTATTTCATTTGCTGATATTTTGTTTGATTGTATTACTTAACTAATACTACTGTGCCTTTGTCTGCTTACTCTGAACATTTTTTGTTTTTCATTTTCACATTCCTTGTGACCAGGATAACTTATGCTTTGACTGAACTGTTACCTCAATGTCTGACTTTATTTGTTTTCTGTAAGCTGTACCATATGAGCTATTGTTTGTCATATTTGCAAATAAAAATTTAAATTACAAAAAAAAAAATAATGCACACAGTACAAGACGGAAGCCTCGTTTGGCAAATTCAGACCCTAAAACAGTCCATCTCATTCCAACTTATAAGAGTGTAAGCAGTAAAACACAGACCAAGACATGTATGGCATGCATGTATGGTCAAAGGACAGCACAGAGACACTTAAAGGTCCCATGACATGGTGCTCTCTGGATGCTTCTATATAGACCTTAGTGGTCCCTAATACTGTACCTGAAGTCTCTTTTATATAGACCTTATTGGTCCCCTAATACTGTATCTGAAGTCTCTTTATATAGACCTTAGTGGTCCCCTAATACTGTATCTGAAGTCTCTTTTATATACTGTAGACCTTATTGGTCCCCTAATACTGTATCTGAAGTCTCTTTTATATACTGTAGACCTTAGTGGTCCCCTAATACTGTATCTGAAGTCTCTTTTATATAGACCTTAGTGGTCCCCTAATACTGTATCTGAAGTCTCTTTTATATAGACCTTAGTGGGCCCCTAATACTGTATCTGAAGTCTCTTTTATATAGACCTTAGTGGTCCCTAATACTGTATCTGAAGTCTCTTTATATAGACCTTAGTGGTCCCCTAATACTGTATCTGAAGTCTCTTTTATATACTGTAGACCTTATTGGTCCCCTAATGCTGTATCTGAAGTCTCTTTATATAGACCTTAGTGGTCCCCTAATACTGTATCTGAAGTCTCTTTTATATACTGTAGACCTTAGTGGTCCCCTAATACTGTATCTTAAGTCTCTTTTATATAGACCTTAGTGGTCCCCTAATACTGTATCTGAAGTCTCTTTTATATAGACCTTAGTGGTCCCCTAATACTGTATCTGAAGTCTCTTTTATATAGACCTTAGTGGTCCCTAATACTGTATCTGAAGTGTCTTTATATAGACCTTAGTGGTCCCTAATACTGTATCTGAAGTCTCTTTTATATAGACCTTAGTGGTCCCTAATACTGTATCTGAAGTCTCTTTATATAGACCTTAGTGGTCCCCTAATACTGTATCTGAAGTCTCTTTTATATACTGTAGACCTTATTGGTCCCCTAATGCTGTATCTGAAGTCTCATTTATATAGACCTGTATCTGAAGTCTCTTTTATATAGACCTTAGTGGGCCCCTAATACTGTATCTGAAGTCTCTTTTATATAGACCTTAGTGGTCCCCAATACTGTATGTGAAGTCTCTTTTATATAGACCTTAGTGGTCCCCTAATACTGTATGTGAAGTCTCTTTTATATAGACCTTAGTGGTCCCTAATACTGTATCTGAAGTCTCTCTTATATAGACCTTAGTGGTCCCCTAATACTGTATCTGAAGTCTCTTTTATATAGACCTTAGTGGTCCCCTAATACTGTATCTGAAGTCTCTTTTATATAGACCTTAGTGGTCCCTAATACTGTATCTGAAGTCTCTTTATATAGACCTTAGTGGTCCCCTAATACTGTATCTGAAGTCTCTTTTATATAGACCTTAGTGGGCCCCTAATACTGTATCTGAAGTCTCTTTTATATAGACCTTAGTGGTCCCCAATACTGTATGTGAAGTCTCTTTTATATAGACCTTAGTGGTCCCCTAATACTGTATGTGAAGTCTCTTTTATATAGACCTTAGTGGTCCCTAATACTGTATCTGAAGTCTCTCTTATATAGACCTTAGTGGTCCCCTAATACTGTATCTGAAGTCTCTTTTATATAGACCTTAGTGGTCCCCTAATACTGTATCTGAAGTATCTTTTGCCTGTCCTCAGCCTTTTTGGTAAGGTTACTAGGAAAACTCTTTATTCTCCCCAAAACAAGTTTCCTTTTTATTTTAAAGTCACAACTTTTGTTGCAACTTTCTTTGTCTCCCGCAACTTCATTACAACTAACATACAAAAAACATTGCAACTTTTATCGCAATTCTTTATAAAAGCTCCCAAATCATCAGGCATTTTGGGAAGCAATAATCCCAAAAAAGGCTGCAAAATCCTGGAGGGACTGGCTATTGTTCCCATCCTACAGAAAAGGATGATTATAGACTGGTGGCTTCAACTTCAGATGTCATGAAATGTTGTGAAAAATACATGGAGTCACTATTGAAAGTGGAGATATGTTCTGAATTGGAGCCACTACAATTTGCTTATAGGCAGTCACATACAGTGAGGAAAATAAGTATTTGAACACCCTGCTATTTTGCAAGTTCTCCCACTTAGAAATCATGGAGGGGTCTGAAATTGTCATCGTAGGTTCATGTCCACTGTGAGAGACATAATCTAAAAAAGAAAATCCAGAAATCACAATGTATGATTTTTTAAATATTTATTTGTATGATACAGCTGCAAATAAGTATTTGAACACCTGTCTATCAGCTAGAATTCTGACCCTCAAAGACCTGTCAGTCTGCCTTCAAAATGTCCACCTCCACTCCATTTATTATCCTAAATTAGATGGACCTGTTTGAGGTCGGTAGCTGCATAAAGACACCTGTCCACCCCATACAATCAGTAAGAATCCAACTACTAACATGGCCAAGACCAAAGAGCTGTCCAAAGACACTACAGACAACATTGTAGACCTCCACAAGGCTGGAAAGGGCTACGGGGAAATTGCCAAGCAGCTTGGTAAAAAAAGGTCCACTGTTGGAGCAATCATTAGAAAATGGAAGAAGCTAAACATGACTGTCAATCTCCCTCGGATTGGGGCTCCATGCAAGATCTCACCTCGTGGGGTCTCAATGAAGAAAGGTGAGAAATCAGCCCAGAACTATATGGGAGGAGCTGGTCAATGACCTAAAAAGACCTCGGACCACCGTTTCCAAGGTTACTGTTGGTAATACACTAAGACATCATGGTCATGGTTTGAAATCATGCATGGCACGGAAGGTTCCCCTGCTTAAACCAGCACATGTCAAGGCCCGTCTTAAGTTTGCCTATGACCATTTGGATTATCCAGAGGAGTCATGGGAGAAAGTCATGTGGTCAGATGAGACCAAAATAGCACTTTTTGGTCATAATTCCACTAACCGTGTTTGGAGGAAGAAGAATGATGAGTACCATCCCAAGAACACCATCCCTACTGTGAAGCATGGGGGTGGTAGCATCATGCTTTGGGGGTGTTTTTCTGCACATGGGACAGGGAGACTGCACTGTATTAAGGAGAGGAGGACCGGGGCCATGTATTGCGAGATTTTGGGGAACAATCTCCTTCCCTCAGTTAGAGCATTGAAGATGGATCGAGGCTGGGTCTTCCAACATGACAATGACCCGAAGCACACAGCCAGGATAACCAAGGAGTGACTCTGTAAGAAGCTTATCAAGGTTTTGGCGTGGCCTAGCCAGTCTCCAGACCCTAAACCCAATAGAGAATCTTTGGAGGGAGCTTAAACTCCGTGTTTCTCAGCGACAGCCCAGATACCTGACTGATCTAGAGCAGATCTGTGTGGAGGAGTGGGCCAAAATCCCTTCTGCAGTGTGTGCAAACCTTCAAATACTTGCAGCTGTATCATACAAATAAATAGTTAATAGTTAAATAATACATTGTGATTTCTGGATTTTTTTTTTTAGATTATGTTTCTCACAGTGGACAACACCTACAATGACAATTTCAGACCCCTCCATGATTTCTAAGTGGGAGAACTTGAAAAATGGTAGGGTGTTCAAATACTTATTTTCCTCACTGTAAATACACATCACATATAGGATATTGACCTTATTCCACTGTTTGCAGACCAGGCAGCAGGTGAGCAGGGTCTCGGGGTCCAGCCAGTGCAGCAGGTAGAAGGCCAGCTCCAGGGGGGAGGAGGCGCAGGAAGTCCCTCTTCAGCAGCGTCTCCAGCCCGTTTGACAGGTGGCGGAGCTGCACGGCTCCGCTCAGAGAGATCAGCTGGTCCAGAGACTGGTTGCGCTGCTGGTCGTTCAGGGTAAGGAAAGAGGCCGAGACGGACTGCAGCCAGCCCTCGAAGGCTGCAGTCTCCATGGCAACATGAGAGCCAGCTGCAACACCGACAGGAACGCCACCCGGCCGCACGTCAGCTCATCATCCGCTCTGTAGGATCACAGGGTTAGGGTTACCATTCATAACCCCAGGGAGTCCCATAGGACAAGGATATTCAATATGCAATCTTTCAAAACTAGACTGAGAGTAGGGCTGGGCAATTTACCGATATTATATCCATGTCGATATGTGAGGCTAGATAACACCTTAGATTTTGGTTATCAAAATATGTATTTTCCTGGTTTTAAAGGCTGCATTACAGTGAAGCAATGTCATGTCTTGAACGGGGTGGCAGTAGCTCAGTCCGTAGGGAGTTTGGTTGGGAACCGGAGGGTCGCTGGTGCCAAGGTGCTCTTGAGCATCGAACCCCCCTCAACCACTCAGGGCGCCTGTTCATGTGTGTATGTCAGGCCTGTGTGTAGTGTGTGTAGAGTGTAAATTGTAATTTCATCATCAATAAAGAGTATAAATTATAAAATGATATTCTAAATAAACTTACCAGACGGTTCTAGCTGTTCTATTATTTGCCTTTACCCACTTAGTCGTTATATCCACATCACTGATGATTATTAATCACAAATCTTATTGTGAAGATATTTTGTTAAAGCACCAAACATCAACCATACAATATCGCCAAAATATCGACATTGATGTATTTGGTCAAGAATATCGGGATATCTGATTTTCTTCATATGGCCCAGCTCTATTTGAGAGGCTATGACAGTTTAACTTCAATCACATTGTTGTTGTTGATTATTTTACTGTTGATTGATTGATTATTAATTGTGAAGGAACAGAGTGAGTGGTGAAATGTGAATGCTTAGTAACATGGCTTTATGTGGTGTTTCATGACATCCAAATGTATCATATAGATGCAATTTAATACATAATGTATCAACTAGTTACTTAAGTAAATACATATCTGGTACTGTAGATGATTAGGTACTATCATCAGTATGTTACATCATTGAAATATCTTGAATGACAACTATTTGCAGAGAGCAACACGCCAACGGCATAAAGTAAAAATAGAAATGATACAAGTCATAATTAGTGGCTCATCTCAGAGAATTAATACTTAATTCATGGCATGCATTATTATAATTGTCTATCGAGTCAAATCTGCCGATAATTAAATTAAATGTCATGTTTCAAATCATTGTGATTGAATAGGTTTATCACATGTAGTGCAACAGACCCAGCATTCACGATACGTTACAGTATTATATATGTATAAACATATATATAGATACCACTGTACTAGTTTGGTAACATGGCACCAGATCCAATGCCTGATGGATGTGTGACAACATAACATAAATAGCTGCAGTAAACTGCTGCCAGCTGATTACTTAGCTAGCATTTAGTCGAAGTTAACGTTAGCCACCTGGCTAGTTAGCAACTTTTGCAGCAACGTTAGCTAGCTAAGTAACACGACCGGTGCCACCCAACAGTCCATGAACAGTGTGTGGTACCGTCACCGTTCCTGCAGTGAATAGGCTCCGTGTGTAATGTCCACCAACCAGAGAGCTGCTGCGGGTAGAGTCTCTTTATCTTCCCCGTCAGTCACTTCACATAGCCAACTGTTAGCTGTCGAAGCTAACCTGTCAGGGCTGTCCCAGAAGTCACCTAGCTTCGTAGCTCCCGTTAGCTAACCACCATGATGAGAGTACTCGAACATAGTGACGTCAAACTTCTCTTCATTGAGTACGTGACGTCAGTAGAACAGCTAGAGAGCAGTCTCTGACAGCATCATAGACAGTTAAAGAAGGACAGCATATGGACGGAAAAAGACAACAGCCCAAGATAATGGAAACGCTAATAGTGGCCTGGGCTCGCAACGCCCTCGGCTTTCTCTTACAGGAGGCACCGTAGATGTAACATTTTCCCAAAAACAACACGTAGTGAACATATTCAGAAGAACTTTAAGTCAAGTATCATTACTTCCTTCCTTCCATACGTATCTGCTACACCAACACATTCATTGTATTTTATATTTGCTTTGCCGTTGCCTTGGAATTGTCCTTTTCATAGGACCCAACTCTCCTGTAAGACGCAACTGCGGGCTTGTTTACAACACCGCCGCTCAGGTCAGAAAGGTAGCTTCCGGTGTCACACACAACGTGGACCGGTCCACGCCTGTCTTTCTCCGTGGTTCCGTGGTTCCGTCGTGTGTGTGTGTGTGTGTGTGTGTGTGTGTGTGTGTGTGTGTGTGTGTGTGTGTGTGTGTGTGTGTGTGTGTGTGTGTGTGTGTGTGTGTGTACACTGGGATATATCCATAGACATTTAAAGAAATGGACCAACAGATCCCGTTGCAAGGGGGTAAGCGAGCGTCCGGCTGGCTTAGGCTTACCTCCTTGGATCTACCCATCGTATAATCGTATAGGCCTACTTACCACCAGAGGGCAAACTATAACGCATATTTCCTGCATGTAGTTTTGATGCATTGGTCCTATGTATCCAGGAAAGTCCCGTGACATCACAATAATTATAGACTTTTCAATGCAATTTAATGTAGCTTTATTCTCATTGACACCATGTGCATGCACACCAACAAACAGTAGGGGGGGGTTCAAAGTGTATATAGCCTAAACGATTATTTAAATTAAATAAAGTGTATATAGCCTAATCAATTATCTAAAAGGAATGACATTTTAAAGTCACTTATAAATGTCAATGTATTTACCAGTTAATAATATTAGCCTGATAGAAACTAAAGTGGAATTGCCAAATTCATTATATATTATACATTATTATTAATATTATTATACACTTGTAGCCTTGTTTTTTGTGTCTGATTCTTTGTAATCTCACATGTTTCTTGCATTAGCCTACTTATTCCTTTGCTTTCCAGTTGATAACGATTGTTTCCTTGGCGGAGGCCTGTTACAATAAAAGCATCATATCACTGTGTACCTGTGCATGTGTGACAAATAAAGCTAACTGTATCTGTATCTGATAGTTAGGGCTATGAGGAGTGTGACAGCCCGAGCAGCCTTGGACTCTGGGACTTCTTTCCAGTCTTGTTGAATAGCTGTGCGGTGCCACGTGGGGTGAATGTAATCATCAGGAGTTCTCTGAGTGCAGTTAGTCCAGATTACTGATGTGAAGTCCTATTTTTAAATGTTCTGCCTAGTGGAGGGAATTCTGTGGAGTTATTAGTACTATATTAGATTTTTTGTCAGGAAGTAGATATTTTGGCAGATTCGGTTTCAGAAGTCAGCAACAGAGGCAATACACAAGTCCTATTCTGACTTTATTGATGGTATGGAGGTGGCCTTTTCAGACTGTAATATAATTTTGTATATTTTTTTGCAGCCAAAATGTTAATTAAGTCTGAGCTTGAAGTGTTGAGATCTAAGTGGATGTTACATTTGGCTTGGATGGCTGATTTGAGTTGTAAATACTGCAGGTATTGGTAGCCTCTGGACCAAATGGGGAAATGAGACCAGTGAGTTGTTGTGGTTGTGTGGTACTTTTTCTGACCCTGTGCAAGTCATTCTTGTTCCAGATGGGGTTCATTTACTCATTTGCCGAGGTGGAGTTTGTGATTTTGTGATATTTCCATCAGTAAACCTGAACCACTAGAAAATGAATCATTTGTGTATTCCGTGTTACCACATTGGAGTTCTTTATCCTGCAGAACACGTCTTTCTCATTGTGTTTGGGGACTGTATTCCACTATAGCATGTTATTTGTTCTAAGATTAAAAAAAGACCTGCCTGGTAGATGCTCACATCTTTTAAACTCCACACCACCACCTCAATGTTAACTCACACCACACATGTTAGCTGTTTCATATTTATCTCCTGAAGCTTGTTAACGGTTAAGTCAGGTTTGCTATTTTCTGAACGGAATCTTTTGTTTCCCGGAGAATTCAAATTCTTGAGTTTGTGTCCAAATCTGATGGCTGATACTGGATTGGTAACTGCTCTAACACCGTTTTTGTCTGTAAGATGAATTAATATGTGAGGGAAATATGGTGATAATTGACTGTTGTTTAGGTACATTAGACCACGTTAAGCTATTTCTTACAGGCTCTGTGGAGCAGAAACGCTTAATGTCAGCTAACGTCCATAATAATAGGACTTTGGGTCAGATTTTTTGACAGTTTTCAGTGGTTATAAGGATCAATATGAGAGAGAAACTTGGTAATCATTGATTATTGTTTAGGTACATTAAACCACGTTAAGCCTTTTCCTCGCCATAGACACCAATGAAGAAGAAAACGTTAACATGAGATATCTTTTATATTCGTTGGATTTCAGTTTAGTTTTTTTGACAGGTTTAAGTGTTTATGACAAGATATTGCCATGGTAAATATGGTGATGATTGATCGTTGTTTAGGTACATTAAACCACGTTAAGCTTTTTCATGTTAAGCGTTTTAGAATGTCCCCCTGGAGAACGCTACCGTCGTTGCGTGTGGGTGCGCCGGTAGTTATAAAACGATTATTAGACAATGAAATATGCCAAATTCTGACCCAGTAGCACACATACGTCGGCACGACGTCTGCAAATGATCGCTTCATCTGCAATTGATCGCGGGTCATTTGGAAGCATCCTTTATTGAGCGCCTGGATGTCGTATTGTGATGGAAATCTATACATCGCAGCAACTTATTAAATATGTCGGTAAAATGTATTACAGGTTCCTCAGTTGTTCATGTGGAAGCATCGTTTATTGAGCGTCTGGACGAAAAAAGTTGCCAGTCTACGAAGGGTTGGGAGGGACGACTGCTTCGTTGCTGTTAAACTCAATGGTAAGTACTATTTCATCTTAACAAAGTTAACGTTAGCTAAAACAATATTTTGACACATCCGCATGTGGAAGTTGGTGTTCATCTGACAAACTAGAAAATGCATTTCCTGCAGAAAATGCGTGGGAATGCTGAATAGCTGAATTGCTAAAGGAAACCTGGTTTAATTGTTTAAATCAGTAAAATTTGTAGAAAATATTGAAATGCTAAAACTAAACTGGAGAAATAGCTTAAATCAGTAAGAAGATGTTGAAGTATTGAGATGAGTTGAAAAATGTAGGAATGGTTTTAATTAAGTTGAATAGCAACTATAATGTAAAAAAGGTGGAAATATTAAAAAAAAATTAAATGTAAAAGCTGAACTGGAGAAATAGCTTAAATCAGTAAGAAGATGTTGAAGTAGTGAGAATATTTGAAAAAGTAGGAATGATTTTAATTAAGTTGAATAACACCACTACACCATAAAGAGCTAGAGCTAGATTTTAAAAGTGGATTTTTTTTAATAGCTGAAAGTCTGCAGAAAATACGGACAACCAAAAAAGGTATGGAATAATAAAAAAATCATAATGGGGTTAAATGCCTTTGTCAGGATTGATGTACTACACAGCAAGGATCAAACCCCTGTCCATATCCACTGGGCCATCACTAGGGGTTAACTGTCTTCATAGGGAATACATCGGTTGAGTTCCCGCTGTGGGAATCGAACCCGGTCATTTGTCATAACCACTGCGCCACCACCAAAATATCTGTTTTTCAAGCTTACATTGTAATATATAATTAGACAGACAGACATACAGAGTATTGCACTGTCAGGGAAAAGGTTGCCATGGCTACATATAATCAGTGGCCATGTTTTTAAACGCAGCTAGGAAGCCTTTCATCTCTGTGATGTCATCTCTTTCCAAAAAACTTACGGAATATTAAATAATCATAACAGTGTTAAAAGACATGTTAACACTATGTGATGAGATCCCATTGTGGGATTTGAACCCGAGCCTACGGCATGAAGGCATGTCACATAACCACTGTGCCACCACTGTAATAACTTCTGGAAAACCTTTACAAGGTAATATATAATTTATCTGTGTTTGTGTGTGTGTGTGTGTGTGTCTCTCTGTGTGTTTGTATGTGTGTTTGTGTGTCTCTGTGTGTGTGTGTGCGTGTCAATCTGTGTTTGTGTGTGTGTGTTTCTGTGTGTGTGTGTGTGTGTGTGTGTCAATCTGTGTTTGTGTGTATGTGTGTGTGTGTGTGTCTATTTCAATTTCAATTTTATTTATAGTATCAATTCATAACAAGCATTATCTCGAGACACTTTACAGATAGAGCAGGTCTAGACCACACTCTAGAATCTACAAGGACCCAACAGTTCTAGTATTTTCCTACAGAGCAAGCAACAGTGCAACAGTGGCGAGGAAAAACTTCCTTTTAGGCAGAAACCTCGGTCAGACCCAGGCTCTTGCTAGGTGGTGTCTGACGACCGGTTGGGGTTACAAAGAGTGGCAATAACAGTCACAAATTTTTTTAGTATGTAGTAGTTCTTTGTAGTAGTTCATGGCATAGCAGGGCACTGTGCGGCGTTACAAGGCACAGCAGGACGTAGCAGGGCACCGCAGGGAATAGCAGGATGTAGCAGAGCATTGCAGGACGTGTAGCGGGACCATGGCGACAGCTGCAACCAAGATTTTGGGGCCTCCCTGATCCAAGGAAACACGCTGGGGGGAAAAAGAACATAAGGACTCCGGGGAATGACTCCCCGGAGCTAGGTTAGTAACAAGCATTTCTGGGACATGGATGCACATAAATGGAAAGATAGAAAGATAGAGGATAGAAGAACTCGGTGTGTCAAAGGAAGTCCCCCAGCAGTCTAAAACTATAGCAGCATAACTAAGAGAGACAGGTTAAAGAGAGGAGCCTATCCAGGCCAAAACTCTCCCCAACCAGATCCCATCCCTCTGTCTAGAGGAGATGGGAAGGGAGAGAGAGAGAGAGAGAGAGACATCATCCCCCTGTCTACATCCATCCCTCTGTCTAGAGGAGGTGGATGAGAGAGAGAGATCCATCCCCCTGTCCAGAGGAGGTGGACAAGTGAGAGAGAGAGAGAGAGATCCATCCCTCTGTCTAGAGGAGGTGGATGAGAGAGAGAGAGAGAGAGATATCCCTCTGTCTAGAGGAGGTGGACGAGAGAGAAAGAGAGACATCATCCCCCTGTCTACATCCATCCCTCTGTCTAGAGGAGGTGGATGAGAGAGAGAGAGAGAGACAACAGTTATCTCTTTGCTTATAGCAGCGTAACTAACTATAAGCTTTGTCAAAGAGGAAAGTCTTAAGTCTACTCTTAAATGTGGAGACGGTGTCTGCCTCCTGAACCCAAACTGGAACCTGGTTCCACAGGAGAGGAGCCTGATAGCTGAACGCTCTGGCCCCGATTCTACTTTTAGAGACTAAAGGAACCACAAGTAACCCTGCATTATGGGAGCGTAGTGCTCTTGTAGGGTTGTAAGGTACTATGAGCTCTTTAAGATAAGAGGGTGCCTGACCATGAAGAGCTTTGTAGGTGAGAAGAAGGATTTTAAATTCTATTCTGGATTTTACAGGAAGCCAGTGCAGAGAAGCTAAAACAGGAGAGATGTGATCTCTTTTCCTGGTTCCTGTCAGAACACGTGCTGCAGCATTCTGGATCAGCTGAAGAGTCTTTATGGACTTTTTTGAGCAGCCTGATAATAAAGAATTGCAGTAATCCAGCCTAGAAGTAACAAATGCATGGACTAATTTTTCTGCATCATTTTTAGACAGGATATTCCTGATTTTTGCAACATTACGTAGGTGAAAAAAGGTGGTCCTTGAAATTTGCTTTATGTGAGAATTAAAGGACATGTCCTGATCAAAGATAACTCCAAGATTCCTCACAGTGGTGCTGGAGGCCAGGGTAATGCCATCCAGAGTAACTATCTCTTTGGATAATGCGTCACGGAGGTGCTTGGGCCCCAGAGCAATAACTTCAGTTTTATTTGAGTTTAACATTAGAAAATTACAGCTCATCCAGGTTTTAATATCCTGAAGGCACATTTGAAGTTTAGCTAACTGATTAGTTTCATCCGGTTTGATTGATAGATATAATTGAGTATCATCTGCATAACAATGAAAGTTTATGGAGTGTTTCCTGATATTATTGCCTAAAGGAAGCATATATAGAGTGAACAGGATTGGACCGAGCACAGATCCTTGTGGGACTCCATAACTAACTTTGGCGTGCACGGAGGATTCATCGTTAACATGAACAAACTCAGATCGATCTGATAAATAAGACTTAAACCAGCTTAGAGCAGTTCCTTTAATGCCGATTAAATGTTCCAATCTCTGTAATAAGATATGATGGTCAATGGTATCAAATGCAGCACTAAGATCTAATAACACCAGTACAGAGATAAGTCCTTTGTCTGATGCAATTAGGAGGTCATTAGTAATTTTCACAAGTGCCGTTTCTGTGCTATGATTAACTCTAAATCCTGACTGAAAATCCTCAAATAAGCTATTCCTATACAGGAAGTCACACAGCTGTTTGGCGACTACTTTCTCAAGAATCTTAGAAAGAAATGGAAGATTGGATATAGGTCTATAGTTGGCTAAAACATCTGGATCAAGGTTTGGCTTTTTCAGAAGGGGTTTAATTACAGCTACTTTAAAGTGCTGTGGTACATAGCCTGTTAATAAAGACAGGTTGGTTATATCTAGTAGAGAAGTGTTGACTAAGGGTAAAACTTATTTAAGTAGCCTAGTCGGGATGGGATCTAAGAGGCAGGTTGATGGTTTAGATGAAGAAATAAATGAGTTAAATTGATAAAGATCAAGTGAAGCAAAGCAGTCTAAACATATATCTGGTTTTACAGCTGTTTCTAAGGTTCCTGAGCTTAGAGATAAGTCAGTGCCAGTTAAAGGCAGGTCTTTAATTTTGCTTCTAATAGTTATAATTTTATCATTGAAGAATCTCATGAAGTCGTTACTACTAAGAGCTATGGGGATACTTGGCTCAGTAGAGCTGTGACCTTCCGTTAGCCTGGCTACAGTGCTGAAAAGAAACCTGGGGTTGTTCCTATTTTCCTCTATTAATGACGAGTAGTACGCAGTTCTGGCATTACGGAGGGCCTTCCTATACGTTCTAAGACTATCTTGCCGAATTTTCTAGTTTGGAAGAACGCCAAATTTTCTCAAGTTTCTGCGATATTTGCTTTAATTTGCAAGTTTCAGTGTTATACCATGGAGCTAACCGTCTTTGTTTAATTATCTTCTTTTTTAGAGGGGCAACTGAGTCCAGTGTCATTCTCAGCGAGCCTGCTGCACTATCAACAAAATGATCGATTTGGGAGGGACTGAAATTAGCATAGGAGTCCTCCGTTACTTTGTGACTTGGTAATGAATTAAAAGCTGATGGAATCATATGCTTAAATTTAGCTACAGCACTATCAGATAGACATCTTGTAAAGAAGTTTTTGCCTAATGGCGTGTAGTTCAGCAGTATAAACTCAAAAGTTATCAAACAGTGGTCAGATAGAAAGGAATTCTGTGGGAACACTATTAAATGTTCAATTTCAACACCATAGACCAGAACAAGATCGAGGGTGTGGCCAAAACGGTGAGTCAGTTTATGAAGACTTTGAGAGAAGCCAATAGAAACTAATAGAGAGATAAACGCAGTACTAAGGCTATCATTCTCATCGTCCACGTGAATATTAAATTCCCCTACAATAAGAACTTTGTCCGTTTTTAGCACTAAATTTGACAAAAACTCTGCAAATTCAGATAAGAATTCAGAGTATGGACCAGGTGCTCGGTACACTATAACAAATAGAACTGGTTGCAGTGATTTCCAACTTGGGTGTGAAAGACTAAGAACAAGACTTTCAAATGAGTTATAATTTAGTTTAGGTTTAGAGCTGATTATTAGACTAGAATCGAAGATAGCTGCTACTCCACCTCCTCGGCCTGTGCCTCGAGGAATGTGAGTATTAATATGACTGGGGGGGGTGGATTCATTTAGACTAACATATTCTCCATCGCCCAGCCAGGTTTCAGTAAGACAAAATAAATCAATATTAGAATCTGATATTAATTCATTTACTAGTACACCTTTCGAAGAGAGAGATCTGATGTTTAAGAGTCCACATTTAATTCTCCTATTCTTTTGCACTATTGCACTTGTAGTTTTAATTGTTATGAGGTTTTCATGCACAGCTCCTCTTCTGTTTACCTTTGATTTAAATAATTTCAATGGTTTAAATAATTTCAATGGTCGGGGGGCAGACACCGTCACTATGGGGTTTTCACTAGGTAACCCCTGGAATGGAGGAGCAGAGAAGTGTGTTAGACTGCGACTCTGCCTCCTGGTCCCAGCTCTGGATTGTCAGAGATTAGGTCCACTAATAAACTCGTCAAGATTTCTAGAAATGAGAGCTGCTCCATCATAAGTGGGATGAATGCCGTCCCTCCGAATCAGACCAGGTCTTCCCCAGAAAGACTGCCAGTGATCTACAAAGCCCACATCATTATCTGGATACCACCTTGATAGCCAGCGGCGAAATGATGACATGCGGCTATACATGTCATCACTGGTTAGATTTGGCAGGGGTCCAGAGAAAACTACGGTGTCCGACATTGACTTTGCGTATGTACACACCGATTCAACAGTAATCTTGGTGACCTCCGTTTGGCGTAACCGGGAGTCATTAACGCCAACGTGAATAACAATCTTACTGTATTTACGTTTATCCTTAGCCAGCAGTTTCAGATAAGACTCAACGTCGCCCGCTCTAGCCCCCGGGATGCATTTAACTATGGCTGCTGGCTTCTCTAACTTCACGTTTCTTAGAATGGAGCTGCCGATAACCAGAGTTGGTTTCTCAGCGGGTGTATCGCTGAGTGGGGAAAATCTGTTAGAAACGCTAACAGGCTGCTGGAGGTCCGTGGCCCTTGAAAGCTTACGACTACTTTTGCCACGAACAGTAACCCAGGAACCTTTTCCTGGCTGCTCAGGAGCTGCCGGGGGACGGCTAGCAGAGGCTAACTCAGGCTCAGGCCGGCCCGCACCGGCTACCGGGGGGTGGCTAGCAACAGTAGCTAACGACTGATCTTTCATGGTGCACATCTGGACTTCTAACTCACTAAGCCTCGCCTCCATGTCTATAAATAAACTACACTTGTTACACATCCCATTGTTGCTAAAGGATGCAGAGGAGTAACTGAACATCTCACACATCGAGCAAGAGAAAGTAGGAGAGGGAGACGACATGGCTAACTGCTAAGCTAAAGTTGCTAGCAGCTAAGCTAAAGTACGGTAGCGTTAGCTACCAAGCGTTAAAAACAACTGTTATTTAACGAAAGTCTCTTTAAATGAAAAGATCTGTGAGTGTCTATGTGTGTGTCTGTGTGTGTGTGTCTCTGTGTGTGTGTGTGTGTGTGTGTCTCTGTGTGTGTGTGTCTGTGTGTGTGTATATGTGTGTGTGTGTGTCTGTGTGTGTGTGTGTGTCTCTGTGTGTGTGTGTGTCTGTGTGTGTGTCTGTGT